>BQNB010062645.1:0-35997 GCA_026074375.1 Tanacetum coccineum
ATACAAACACATTTTTGCCATTTTTGATCTGTTTTGGGTTGAATTGGGCCTTTTTAAGCATAAATAGATATGTGTATTCTACACTTATCACTAGCACTAATTCCAAGTGGTCAACTGCTGATTCCAAATGTCAACCTTCTTCTGTTAGCTATACCACTACTTCTTCCTTTGTTGATGCTTCAGGCAATGTTCTTGGAAATGTTCTTCACTCTTTTGTTGCTGAAAGTGATCCTCAACAACAGATCACTTATGAAGACTTTGACCAAATTGGCATGTTGGATTTGGAAGAACTTGACATCAAATGGCAGATGGCAATGCTTTCTGTTCGAATCAATAGATTTGAAAAGAAGGCTGGTAGAAAATTCAAGTTTAATAACAAAGATGCTGCCAGGTTTGATAAAAAGAAGGTCAGGTGCTATCAATGTTCAGAATTGGGACATTTTGCAAGAGAATATGAAAATTTGAGGGTAAAGCTGATGAAGGTTTTCTTGTTGGGTACTCTGCTCATAGTAAAGCTTATAGAGTCTACAATTTATCCAACAAAAAGATAGAAGAAACACTGAATCTGAGATATATGGAAGATAAACCTAATGTTCAGGGTCTGGGTCATGAGTGGTACTTTGACCTTGACTATTTGACTGATTCTTTAGGTATACTCGTTTCAAATCTAATCAACCTGCAGGTACTCAAGATACTAACACTCATGCAGGTACACACGATGACTCAGATTCAGAGTGTGATGAACAAGTGATTGTTATTCCTTTTTTTCAATCTAACCATCTTTCAGGTCCCAAGGTTCATAATGCTTCTGCCACAGTGGAGAGTACTTCAGACTATGCAGGGGAACTTGTTAGGCTTCAAGGACAAGCATATGAAGCCAATTCTGCAGTAAAGGATACTTGGAAAACAACTGATACGGTTCCTGCTGGTAGTTGTGATAATCTAGAATGCAAATATCAAGATTGGTTTTATCCAAGTACAAGCATACAAAAGTTCACTTCAAAACTTAGAACAACAGAAATCTTGGTACCAAAATAATCAGTTAGCTTTAGAAGAGAAAATTAGAATCTTGACTGCAGACCTAAGCAACACCACCAACATGCTAAAATATACTGAAAAATTGAATGAACAGGCTAAAATTGATAAAATGAATAATCAGGTCAAACTTGAGGAGTCTAATGCAAGATTTGACAAATGGAAGGAATCTTCCAAAAACCTAGTCAAACTGATCAATAGTTCCATGTCCTCTAGATCAAAATTTGGTTTAGGATATGGAGAACACATCTAGGATCAGATGAGGTATTTGATCACTTTGCACCTAGTACTTTGACTCATGTCTTTTAAGATGCTAAAGAAGCCCTTTATGACTGGTTTGTCAAACCTGTTGGAATGCATGCTGTTCCTCCCCCTATAACAGGAACATTCATGCCTCCTTCCAACAAGCCTGACATTGATGATACACAGTTTACCTATGGTTCAAAGTCCAATAATTATTCTGAATCTAACTCTGTATCTAATGACTTTGTCTCTTGTGAAACTAGTGACAAGTCCTCAGACTCAAAGACAACTGGCTTTGCATCCTGTGCATCAAGTGTCAACTCCTCAAGCACCATGACCAATGTCTCTAGTTCAGTTGATTTGAAGACTTTACACAAGATTGATGACCAAGGACCATGCAATGTCACTCATAGTCCTAGTTTTTCTTTTAAGGAGAATGTAACAACTCCTAGGAATTTATGTAATAGGAATGGGTCAAACAATATTAGTCTGTGTAAAAACAAGTCTTTTGGTGGTAAGAAATGTTTTGTTTGTGGTAGTAAATTTCATTTGATTCGTGATTGTGATTTTTATGAGAATCAGTTGAGATTGAATAATGCACTTGTGTGGAAAAATGTAGAAAACATTCCCTCATTTGTTCTTAGACTAGCCTATGTTCCTGCTGGTAGTAGAAATAGACCAACATCTGTTCCTGCTGGTTGGCATAATCCTGCTGCTAAACCTATGACCAGACCAAAAAGCCATTATTTTCAACAGTTTAGTAGGCCTAGCTCATATAACCAAATGGATATGGATGGGGGAAGATGGAGAACTGCTGTTAAGACCTCAGCAGGTTGTTCTTGGCAAAGTAACATGTTATATATGCATTGGGGATCCAAGAACAATGGTGGATCTCAACAATCTACAGGGTTTTCCTCTTATTGATCCACAAGGCAGGCCCAAGTCAGTTCTGACTTGGGTCTCCCATGTATACTAATGTTGTACTTTCTTTTGTATATTGTAGGACAATCCTCATACAAATAAAGATTTAGGTATTGTTGATAGTGGTTGTTCCAGAAGCATGACAGGTAATAAGGAGAAATTGGCTGACTTTGTGAAGATTAAAGGAGGGACTGTCACTTTTGGAGGTGGAGATGGTAAAATCACTGGAAAAGGCACCATTAGGACTTCCAACTTCAATTTTGAGAATGTTTATTATGTGGAAGAGCTTCAGAACTTTAATTTGTTCTCTGTGTCACAAATCTGTGATACCAAGAACAAAGTCCTTTTTACAGACAAAGAGTGCCTTATTTTCTCTCCAAGGTAGTTTCCAACTACTGACTCAAGTCAGGTTGTCTCAGAGTTCTCAAAGAGACACTATCCTACTACTTCATTTGACTGACATCATTCATAAAAGAGAAATCAAGTTGTTGTTGCAAAACATCCTTAGATGAGTGCTACAAAATGCATAGAAGGATGTGCTCATGTGAACTATAAACATGAACAAGCTGGCAAAACATGGATTAGTCAATGGCTCCTTCCAAACTCTTCCCCCAAATGAAACAATTGGTGTTTCCTGGCAACAAAGGGGAAACAACACAAGGCCCTCTTCAAGGCCATCACTGCAAGGTCAGCAACCATTTCTGAGCCTCTCCAGATTAACTTCCATAATGGACCTTTTTGGTCCTACTTCCATCAGAAACAGTAATCACAACACTATTCCTTGGTGTTACAGATGGACTTTCGTAGTTTATCTGGGTTTTTCCTTTTGTGGAATAAGGATGAGACTTTTTATATCCTTAGGGATTTCATTAACTTTTGTTTAAAACCACCTAACTAAAAAGGTTAAGGCTATAAGTGTGACAATGGGACAAGAGTTTAAAAATTCTAAACTTAAATTGAACTCTGTGGGTCCCAAGGGGATTAAAGGAATATAGTGTTGCCAAGAACCCTACAAACAAAATGGTGTGCGAAAGACAGAATAGAACCCTATATAGAGGCCAAGAACTATGCTTGCTGACTCTAATTTACCTACCATGTTTTGGACAAAGCATTTAGGTACGCATGTTAAGTTCTAAACAGGGTTTTAGTAACTAGGTCCCATAATAAAACACTCTATGAACTTTTATCTGGGAAAGTTCCAAACATTAGTCACCTTAAACCGTTTGGTTGTCATGTGACCATACTTAACACTAGTGATCACTTGGGAAAATTTGAGTGAAAGCTAATGACGGTTTTCCTTGTTGGTACATCCTGCTCATAGTAAAGCTTATAGAGTCTATAATTTATCCAACAAAAAGATAGAAGAAACACTGAATCTGAGATATATGGAAGATAAACCTAATGTTCAGGGTCTGGGTCATGAGTGGTACTTTGATCTTGACTATTTGACTGATTCTTTAAGGTAATACTCGTTTCAAATCTAATCAACCTGCAGGTACTCAAGATACTAACACTCATGCAGGTACCCACGATGACTCAGATTCAGAGTGTGATGAAACACGTGATTGTAGTTCCTTCTTTCCTTCTACCCATTTTTCAGGCCCCAGGTTCATACTGCTTCTGCAAGTGGATAGTACTTAGACTAATGCAGAGATAACTTGCCAGGCGTTCAAGGACAGCATATGCAAAAAAGCCAATCTAAATTCTGCAGCAAAGGATACTTGGAAAATAGCTGATATGGTTCTGCATGTAAGGTTGTTCCTGCACTAGCATTCCTGCTGGTATTATTAAAATCAGGCAGCTGTGGTTCTGTTGTTCCTTCTACCTCCTTCCATCACTCTGAGGTTGAACCTGTTCATGCTGATAATACACCCCACATCCTCCTGCCTGTCACTGTCACTGCACTGGCTCAAGTGAAAATTCTACACGATTTTCCTCTCCTTCTGACTTGCAATCACATATCATCCTCTCAGAGCTGAAGGACATTCACCTACATCCTACAGCTTGGCATTTTTCTCCTGAATCTAACATATGATGCCTACTTTGTGGTTCACCCACAAATTTTAGCAACTTAACCGATAACTGTTGACCCTAGTTCACACAAAGAAGGGTGCATACTATCATCCATATCATAGATTATTGGGGATTAATACTTCACATGTCTCTTACAAGGGGCACTTTGAAGAAATTCCCAAGTTTGGAGAAAAGTGCTCTGCAGGCAAAGTCATGATCAACAAAGGAACAATCACACAGCTATCTCCATTTTGTCTGTCTGCATAGTTTCTATCCCAACTTGAAACCAAGCAGGTTGGCTTCAAGCACTTAACTGATCTTGATTGGGTAGAAGCTATACAAGAAGATATGCAAACAGTTTGTTAATCAGATGTGTGGCAGCTTGTGCCCTATGCCAAAGGAAAACCTGCTATTGGACAAAATGATTCTCAAGAAAAAATAGAAGGCCAGAGGAATAGTAGTTTAGGAATAAAGCACGTTGGTGGCTCAAGTCATAGGAATAGGAGGGCATTGACTATTATGAGGTGTTGCTCCAGTGGCTCGAATTGAAGCTATTCAGGATTCTTCCTTAGCATTCTGCCTCATACATGGGTTTTATCGGTATTTCAAATGAGGTCAAGAGTCTTTTCTCTAGGGGAAATTGAGAAGAATCCTAGTGTTACTCAACCAAAAGAGGTTTGAAAGCTCCTATCTACCCTAAACATGTGTACATAGTTGTAAAAGTCTTTGTATGGTCTTCATTAAAGCACCAAGGCCTGTATGTCAAGATTGTCTACTTTTCTGTTAAAGCATAAAATGACATAAGAGGGTACAATAGACAAAAACTCTTTTCATTAAGAAGAATTCCAAGGATATCATCTATATACAGGTCTATGTGGTTGACATTATAATTTGGGTCTACAAACAAGGCCTGGTTTACTGTGTTTGGAGGTGTTGAGAAAGTATAAGAATTTGAGATGAGTGCTATGGGTCGAGTTGACGATTCATCGTAGGTCCTACAGTCCAATCACACCAAAGGGTAATTTTTAATCACCAATAAAAAGTATGTTCAGGAACATGCTTAGGAATTTTGATATGGAAAGTGTAAGACCCTCAACAACACCCATGAAACCTGGCTAAGCCTAAATCCAAGGATGATCCTGAATGAAGCATGTTAATGGTTCATCTATACAGATCTATATAGGTTCCACTTATGTATTTGACAGCTTCAAGGCAAATATTATGTTTTGCCAGTGAGTGATTTGTTCTAGACACCAGGTGACACTTTGACCTCCAATTATGAATGCATAAAAAATCTTTAAGTATCTCCAAAAGGCCAACCAAAACTTGGTCCTAGGTACCACCAGAGAATCTCCTTTGTGTTGGAAGCTTACAGTGATAGTGATTATGCTGGTTCCAATGGTGATAGGAAATCCACAACTGGTGGATGCCAATTTCTGGGTAGAAGATTGATATCATGGCAGTGCAAAAAGCAAACAGTAGTGGCAACTTCTTCCACTGAAGCAGAATATGTTGCTGCTGCTCACTGTTGTGGTCAGGTACTTTGGATTCAAAATCAATTGCTAGATTATGGGTTCAATTTTATGAACACTAAAATCTTTATTGATAATCAGAGTACCATATGCATTGTTAAAAATCCAGTTTTTCACCAAAGAACAAAGCACATAGAGATTAGGCACCATTTTATTAGAGATGCCAAATGAAAAAATCTCATTCAGAGCTTAACATTCACACCAGATGATAATGTGCTGATAGTTATTGACCAAAGCATGTGATTGACCCAGATTTAATTATTAGTGTTTTCATAATTGGATGCGAAATCCATAAATCCTATGTTTAAGGGGAGGATTTGGATTTAAGGGGAGGACTGTTATTGTATTTTTTTTGTAACTAGTTATTTTTTTTCTTTTAGCCTTATTTTTTTTACAGATATTAGACTAGCAGTTTTAATTCTTGTAGTTCAATCTTTTATTTTTCCATGTATATGGTATGTGTGGTTTTGGTCTAATCTTTTGCAGTGAAATGATTCATGATGTGTGAAAAGCATGGAGTGTGTGTGGCTTTATTTTTGATGCGAACAATTCCTTCTGGTGTGGATTTTGTGTCATTTCGTGTTGCAAAGATTTTCTACTAGTGGTTCATGACTGGTTTCTACTGGCTGAACAATTTCTACTGTTGTCTTTCTGGTTTCTGCTGGTAGAGTTGTTCCTGCTGGTCTATTAAAATTTTCGTTATGGGGTATGACTTTTTCATTAAAACGAGTAAACTTAAATAGTTTTATTATATTTCAAATAGTAAGCAGATAGATGGGCGAGTTAATTGATCAAAGGGTTATCTATTTAAAGGGTTAATCACTGTTTGCCCTCATTTTTTACAATCAACCTTTGAGATCAAACCTAATTTTACAGCCCTCTATTATTCATTCCACTCACCCTGTCAGAAATTATGGATTTCCTACTAACCGCACCAAACAACTCTCGTTGCATTCTCACACACCAGCCTGAAACACACAAAACCCTATTCAAGCTACCATCTGAATCAATGCTGCCCTAAAATATCACGATGAGCGACAACAGATTGGAATTTTTGGAGAAACCCTAGGGATACCGATTATCATCAGGTATTGATTTTTCACTGAGTTGATTCCCACATTAGGTATGCTATTGTATCTGACCCACTCATCTATAATTCCCTAATAACCCAATTCTGGTCTACGGCCTCACTCCGATCATCTGAGTTAGGGCTACCAGCTATTGTGGCCACCATTGATGGGACACCTTACACAATCACTGAATCACTAGTGAGGTGTCAATTGCAGTTATATGATGAGGGGGAATTGTGAATATGCCTATACCTGGCATATTCTTAGGCATGGATAACGAAGGTTACCCACTGAAGGAAAGTTGACCTTTCATAAGAACAAATTCTTACCTCAGTGGAGGTTCCTGATCCATACTCTCTTATATTGTCTTAGTACTAAGTCAGGGAGTTGGGATCAGTTTGGAACACCTTTGGCTATTGCTTTAATCTGTTTGTGTGAGGGAAAGAAGTACAATTGGTCTCGCTATATCTTTACTGGGATGGTAAATAACATTAATAACTCTAAGAAATTTTTGATGTTTCCTAGGTTTCTATAACTAATACTGGACATAGAAACTAGGACTAAACCAAACCAAAACCAGCAGTTAGACTGACCAGAGGGCAAGATGTTGCAATATGAGACTGAATTTTCATGGAGACCATATGCCATTGGTGGCGCAATGCTTCCTCCTCCTCAAGCTGCCATTGCAGCTGGAACATCAGGGGAGGCAGCAACCAACCCAACGCTCCAGACTGACCATTGAAACTGTTACGAGAAAACTGACTGCCACCAAACTGCTTCTCCTCATGATCATGGATCAACATCACCAAGACCAACACCCACTACTCCAGCTGCTCAACTGAATGACCCCAGTATCCCCAACCACCCAGACCAATACCAACTTCTCCTAGTGCTCAAGTACATCAGCAGGGTCCATCTTCTGACCCTTATGTTGAGTCTTCTTCAAAGGACAATGATTCACATCCTGACCCTAATGTGGCAAATGATCCCTTGGGAGGATCGTTCTTTGCTTCTCCTTCTAGGTCCACTGCAGCTCCACCAGAATGTATCATACCTCAGGAGGTGCTGCGGAACCCTACTCATCTCCTAACACTTTGTATACTTAGTGTCTGACCAGTAAAGAAAATTGAAGGTTTTGCGGATCTGAGCCTTCAAGTCTCACAACTACTATTTAAGGATGTGATTGGGAAGCTGGTAAAGAGAGTGAAGTTTTTGGAGTCAAAACTCAAAGCAAGGGGAAGGAATGTGATTTTAAGTGAATCTGACAACGAGGAAGATGAGGATTCTTTGATCAAGCTAGCTAAGGAAGCTGCTATTGCTGCTGACACTTCCGTCCTATTCCTGCTGATGCCACTCAAGCAACTGAATTTCCTCCTAGTTCATCCATTCACACTGATGTTCCTACTGGTACTGCTTCTGGTTTCTCTGCTGATCCCTCTAACAAGGGTAAATCTCCAATGGTGGAGGAAGATCCTCTAATAAAAGAAAGGTTATTTTGACAGATGGAGGAGGACAGGTTGGGTGCAGAGGCTACGAGGAAACTTTATGAAGAGGAACAAGCTGAATTGGCTAGAGTACAAGAGGAAATGAAGAAGAAAAGGCAAGAGGATGTGATCAATTCTGCCATGTATTACAATGATGCTGATTGGTCCGACATCATGGGAAAAGTACATGCAAATAAAGGACTTACTGCTGATCTACTTGGTCCGGATGTAAATGAGGACAACTTTGCAGCGAGGATGGCAGCTATTATTGCTGAAAGGAAAGAAAGTTTGCTGCTCAAAGGTTCCAAGATAAGAAAAATAAGCGGAAATGTCTTATCCCAACAGAGAGATAATATGAGAACCTTGTCAAAAACCAAAGCTCCACGCATCTACACAACAGCAGTACCATCAAACATGTGAGGTCCTTTTCTGATAATCAACTCAAAGATGAGTTTGACAAGATCAGACATGCTCTTGATAATCTGCAAGCACAGAACCTAAGGAGTTCCACTAAAAGATCCGAGGTGCCTGATATGGAACAACCTGGGTCTAAGAAGTCAAAAATCCTCTACAGCTCACAGACCTCAGTTCCTCTGCTTCTCATCATCATCTCCTGGTGTTTTTTACAAACCAATGTACACCACTTCACCTTTTGTTGATACTCAACCTGCTACTAACCTCCACACTCCACCCAATGCTCATCAAAACCCTGATGTTTATACATGATACAACTGTTGATTTCCCCCTGTTGCTCTACAACCATCTTTGCTACAACCTGTTTCTAGGTCATCTGGACCTAGGACAAGAAGTCAATCATCTGATGCTGGTATCAAGACATATAGCACCAGGAGGAAGTCTCTAGCAACAAGGAAGATGCCATCTTCTGAAGTGGATTTGAATGCTCCTGATACATCCTTCATTAAAGTGCTATCTGATGATGACTCTGATGCTTCTGATGATGATACCGACCCTCTGTTTTGGCATATATTTGCTGCATGGGAAGTTATTCCTATTGGCTTAGGTGCTGTAAATGCTTTATACTTCACTGATAAAACTTCCAAATACTTTACTCATCTTAGAGAGATTCTGCACTTGATTGATAGACAGGATCTGTCCAAGTTATATGGAATGGTTGTTAAGCATTATGAAGTCAACCCTCTAGCTGGTAACGGAATGATTTTGTTGGGAGATCTTCATGTTTTGTTTGAATCTACTACTGGTGGTTCAAGTGTTGAAGTTTAGAATGATCAACATGAGTGGGTTATCTACAGCTGGAAATTGTTTCCATTTTTTGGTGTTCATGTGCTAGAAACCTTTACTGGCAAGATCTTATACATGTTTGCAGATACACCATATCCTCTCTCTGCTTCACTCATGAAGAAGATGCTGCAACATAAGTTGGAAGTGGAGATAGATGGTATAGGGAATGACATGACATATGCTGTGCAACTGATTCAATTCATCAAGAATCAGCTTGCTTCTTGTGTTCCCTCTGCATAAGTCTGGTACAATGTTACTGTCTTGTATATACTATGTTTTTTTTGTATGTATAGCGTTTTTGATTATGCAAGGTAGCTTTTTGGATGGTTTATTTGAGGTTATTGATGGCATCAACAATGTTCGGATATGACAACTGAGCATAAAGCTTTTTTGGCTCAAATTTGTTTTTCATGTGGATACACTATTTGGTGCAAAAATGTTTTAATGGCACTTGTTTTTCAAAGTTAGCCTCTTTATGAGGTGCAACATCATATGGGTATCAATTCCTCAGGCCTTCTGGCTAAAGAAAAATAAATTGAACCATGGCTTCTCAATTGCCAGGCCTTAGCTAAGAAATAATTGAATTTTTGGTTTCAATTCCCAGGTCTTGTTACCCATGAATTGATATAGTCTGTATGGATTGCTTAAAACCATAGGGTCTCTCAACTGACCAATGTTTCATGTACCAATAAGTTGAGATGGTTTGCAATCCACCATAGGAGTAATCCTTTCTGGGTCCCAAGGATTGTCTAGCCCACAAGCAAATGGCTATGTGGTAAAGGCTATCCAAATCCGTTTATGGCTGTGATGACTTGCCCAAAGTTATATAGTACTTAACCCACTATAATTCAAGTTTGGAGTGGTTGTAAATGGTTCCAATCTTCCATGGCATTCCTTTTTCTAGGACCCAATAGATTGGCTAGCCCAAGAGTTAATGGCTACTTGGTAAAGGCTTCATCAAATCCATTTACTTTCTATGATTCACCTCTCCCCGGAGTTAACACACCATGGGATATGATGAGAATCGTATGTAACCCTGAATTGATGGATGTTGCTGAGGTGGTCCAAAGTTGGTTGCTGCTTAAAGATTGAAGTGTTAAAGATGTTTAAAGGTCAATCAATTTGGTTGCTGCTGTTTTTGTTGCTGTTTCAATCCTCAAAGCTTTCAAGACTGAAGATCTATCTAGGAAACTGGAAGTTAACTATGTCAAATTCCAGTTTAGGGGAGGATTGTTAGGTATATTTGTATTTATTAGTTCCTACTGGTAGGTATGTAGTTCCTACTGGTAGAGTAATTGCTACTGTTATATTAAAGGTTCCTACATCGCTGTATATAGTTCCCTGCTAGGTATATATTGCGTTTCCTACTTTAGAACAAAAAAGTCCTTGGTAGAGTAACGTAGTGACTCTGGGATAAGTTCTAGTATGGATAGACATGAGAAGTAATAGATAGACTCATGAAAACGTAATTCTAGGAGAATTAGTTTAGGGTTTCATATCTATAAATGAAACCACACGGTTAGGGCTTGAAAAAGAGATTGGAACAATCAAGAAAACAGTTTACATCAATAGAAAAGATCCATAGAGGATCAAAAGTATTGTTTTAGTAATTCTATCTTTATCAGGCCCTCATTGTTTATTGTCTGCGTGAACAATAGATTGTTTTGTTAGAGTCCTCACAGAGTTACTTTTGATTACATTAGTGCTCTATATTCCTTCACAGGCTAAAAGATCAATTCTAGGGCCTGAGACCTTACAATTGATCATTGCAGATTATGAATCCGGAGGAGATATTGCTCAATTGAAAATGTAAATAATGACGCGTTTTTTCCAACTTCCCCGATGGACCTTAATAAAGTAAAGTTATCAAGGCGAAATCTTCAATTGAAGATCCTCCGAAATTAGAGTTAAAAAAAAGATTATTCGTCCCACCTAGGAATATGCTTACTTGGAAAAAAAACGACAAGTTACCAGTGATTATTGTAAAATGTTTAAAAGATGATGAAAAAAATGCTCTCTTAAAAGTGCTTAAATCTCATAAACGAGCCATTGCTTAGAAAATCACCGACACCAAGGGTATCGACCCTCGTTTTTGTACACACAAAATCTTGATGGAGGATGATTACAAACCTACTGTTCAAAGTTAAAGACGGGTTAACCCAAAAATTTACGAGGTAATAAAAAAAGGTCTTAAAAACTTCTTGATGCCGGTATGATTTACCCTAACACTGACAGGCCCATAAGGTTAGTCCGTGCATTGTGTTCCTAAAAAGTAGAAAACCGTTGTATGCTAATGAAGAAATGAATTAATTCAACAACTTTAGTTACCGTGAGGAGAGTTTGATCGACTAGTAGGAAGTTAAATGAAGTGACTTTAAAAATCATTTTCTAGTGTCGTTATAATGGATCAAATGTTATAGAGATTCGCCGGAAATAAGTTTAATGTTTTCTAGATGGATTTGGGTATTTCCAATACAATAGATCGCCCCAAGACCAGGAAAAACTACTTTCACATGCCTATGAAACTTTCCGGCGTACCGTCGCATGCGCATTTGGTCATGTGTAATACTCCCGTACTTCAACGGTGTAAATGATGGCCATAATCCATGATATGGATCGAAAAGACTTGGAAGTGTTTATGGATGAAATCCTCGTTTTTGGGGACTAGGTTTTGATTCTGCCTCTTCAAATTAGAAAGTGCTTAAAACGTGTGAAGACACAAATTGTAGTTCTTAAATAGGAAGAAGTGCCACTTTAAGTGTAGAGAAGGAATTATTAGTCATAAAGTTTTGAAATCTGGAATTGAGGTCGATCGTGCTAAAGTCGATGTTATCGCTAAGCTCCCTCACCCGACTACCGTAAAAGGTGTTAGGAGTTTCCTAGGTCATGCAGGTTTTTACCAACGTTTTATCCAAGACTTGTCCAAAATAGCTAGACCAATGACTCACCTTCTTGAGAAGGAAATACCGTTTGTGTTTTCTAAGGATTGTATTGATGCTTTTCAGACTCTTAAAAAGAAGCTTACCGAAGCTCCGATCTTAGTTGTCCCGGATTGGAACCTACCTTCCGAACTCATGTGTGATGCAAGTGATTTTGCGATTGGTGCAGTTTTAGGACAACAAAAGACGAAGCACTTTCAGCCTATACATTATGCTAGTAAGACAATGACAGAAGCTCAAATTTTATTACAACAACCGACGGAAAAATGAAATGCTTGTCGTTGGGTATGCTTTTGAAAAGTTTTTGCATATCTTGTCCTTAATCTAAACAGAGTGTATACGGATCACGTCGGATTTCAAGTACTTATAAACATACAGACCGCCAAGTCCGAAGGTTGCTCCCAGAGGTTCTTCTCCTATAAGAATTTGATATCACTATCCGTGATAAAAAAGGAAGTGAGAACCTCGCGGCGGATCATTTATCTAGACTTGAGAATCCTCATAAGGATGTGTTAGAAAATAAAGACATAAATGAACATTTTCCTTTAGAGACTCTTGGAGTTATATCAAATTGAAGTACCCCATGGTTTGCGGACTATGCAAATTACCATGCGAGAATTTTATCATCAAAGGAATTGACAACTCAACAAAAGAAGAAGTTTTTCAAGGACGTTAAACATTATTTTTAGGATGATCCCTATCTTTTTCGTATTTGTGCGGATCAAATCATTCGACGTGAGTTATGGCAAAGAGCAATGATATCTCAAAGCTTGTCCAGCGAAGGACCCACCGGGGCCCATCCATAGGTGCCACTTTACCGCTCGAAAAGTATTTGATGCCAGTTTCTTTTGGCTGACGATATATCAAGATGCCCATACGATGATCAAATCTTGTGATACGTGTCAAAGATAAGGCAAAATTTCACAACGAGATGAGATGCCTCAAAACGCTATTCAAGTTTGTGAAATCTTCGATGTATGGGGTATCGATTTTATGGGACCATTTCCGTCTTCACATGGGAATAAATACATCCTCGTTGCCGTCGACTATCTTTCGAAATGGGTTGAAGCAAAGGCGCTCCCCACAAATGATGCTAGAGTTGTAGTAAAGTTTTTGAAGTCTCTTTTTGCCCGATTCGGAACGCCTAGAGCTATTATAAGCGATCGTGGGACCCATTTTTGTAATGATCAGTTTGCTAAAGTAATGTCTAAGTATGGGGTCACTCATCATTTAGCTACCGCTTATCACCCTCAAACGAGCGGTCAAGTGGAGGTGTCCAATCGTGGCTTAAAACGTATTCTAGAAAGGACGGTTGGAGAAAACCGTGCCTCGTGGTCTGACAAACCAATGACCATTAATGGGCATTTCCGTACCGCTTTTAAGACACCAATGTGGTTTTCAGCCTTACAAAAAACTAGTGTACGGGAAGTCTTGCCATTTACCTATCGAGTTAGAGCATAAAGCATATTGGGCTTTGAAACATGCTAATTTCGATCTTAAAACCGCGGGTGATCACCGGAAGCTTCAACTTAATGAACTTAATGAGCTTCGTGATCAAGCTTACGAGAATTATTTGATATATAAAGAGAGGACGAAGAAGCTTCACGACTCAAAGATCAAAAACTGCATTTTCAATGTTGGTGATCGAGTTTTACTCTTCAACTCTCGTCTAAAGATATTCTCGGGAAAGCTTAAAACTCGTTGGTCAGGACCTTTCACCATCACCAAAGTCTTTCCATATGGAACCATCGAGTTGTCTCAACCCGATGGTCCAAACTTTAAGGTGAATGGTCATCGTGTGAAGCATTACTTCGGAGGGGACTTACCACCCAAGGTAGTCTAGGATCTCCACACTTTCCCCAAGGACGAATGAATTCGGGGATCGAGTCAAGCTATGTGACTCGGTTACCAAAAACAAAGCGCTTCGTGGGAGGCACCCCATGCTTATCCTTCTATCTTCTTTCTTATTTCTATTGTGATGTGAGGAGGCTTGTACTCTTCTGAATCTCATATGTTTTAGTGCTTATGATATGAATGCAGAATTTAGAACCCAAAATTTTTCTAAATACTCTCGTGTTCGTGATTTGTTCCCGTCCACATCGGAGCTTCTGCCTTTGCTTGCCTTAAGTTTAATGGGAAAACCGATACCTAAGATTAATTATCGACTAAAATTTATCTTTTCGTAGTAGATAAGCAGCTTGATAAGCTAAACATGAAAATGAGCTAAAAGTGAAATAGAGATGTACCTTGATCCCAGCTAAACATGGATAAAAAAAATATGCTCAAAGGAGCTTATCTACAAGCTCCAGCTTGTTAAAAACAAGCTGGTATTGTCTATAAGCCTATCCATTATTGGCTTATCATCCAAAATAAGCTGAGGTAATTTGTTGTGTGAGTTTTTGGTGAATGACTTATTCAGTTTAGCTCAAAACAAGCTAAACCGAATAAAGGCTAGCTTAATAGTTAACTAAGAGCTTAACGAGCTTATTGGTTATTAAATAACTTCTAAATGCATTTTTAAGCTAAATTTGCATAATAAGTAAAACATAATTCAATATACAAGATTTAAAAGTAAAACTGCAATTTTATTAATAATGAAAGAGTTACAATGCTTGAAAAGAAAATACAGAAATGACAATAAGCTAAAAACTACAATAAGCTACTAAATTAAACAATAAGCTAGATATTTCTTCTTTGTGTGAGACCTCCTCTATTTATAGTGCTAAGCAGAAGGTTACAGAAGGAGGAGCGTCCTTGAAGCCTCAAATCCTAGCCTTTGATTGTTAACCGCCTCTTAATCCATCAATTGTAGCCCTTGGATCATGTGCCACGTTTCACAGCCAATGGGAGTGTAGGGGATTGCCAGCGTGGCTAAATGATTGTTAGAGGTGTCAGGAGCTTCTAGAAGAGGTGAACGAGTGTGTAAAGAGTGGAAAGATTTTACCCGTATGTGTGAATTTATTGCAGGTGAAAACGAGAGGGACGGTAAATAGTAGAAAATTAGGCGCGTGTTTGTTTACATTGACTGGATTCAGGGCTGGGGAGTTGACTTGGGCTTTTTATTATTTTGGGCCAGGAGTATGATATGAATGGATTTGGGCTTTTAGACGTGGATTTTTAGGATTAAGGCTTACTAAAAGGGCTTAGTTTAATATTTCAAGGCTTTATGGGCTGACCCGGCCCAATAAATGGATATGGGTTGGCCCATTAAGGATGAATATGCCTTCGGCTTCAGTTTTTCGCGCTCTTTCCATTCTCGTGCTCGATTTTGTCCGTTTTGGCTTCGTTTTTGTCCTTTTTGTGACATATCCATACCTGCAAGACAGAATTCACGAAACAAACATATACAATGTATTTCCTATGTACTTTTGGTCATTATTGGTCTTTTTAGCTCGTTTTAATAGGTAAAAAGTATGTGTATTTAAGCACATACCAGAGGTCAAGTTGGATCTTAGTCTTATTAGTAATTAATTGGGTAGTTAAACCCTTTTAAGAATTTAATTATCAAAAATACTAAAATTGAACTTTCTATGTTCTGATTAATTGTGTTATTGCAACATAATTCGTAAGCGAAAGTTTGTTTTAAAAAAAAGACAAACATAGTCTTTTTTCCTGGTAAAAAGAGTGAGACTTACCCCTATCTCTTCTCCTTGGTTGACAAACTAAGATAGGATTACAATTGAAAATTTCTCATTATATTTAAACTCACTTACAATCTTTCATTACCCTTTTTCGATTATGAAATAATTAAAAGATAAAATATTTTGTGTAACTAGAGAACATTTTATCTATAGCTACCAAAATAATAACATCTTGCACTTGTCAAGAAGATGTTTGAGTTTTAAATGTTAATAAGAGGAATTATTAATAAACCGCAATGAGTAAAGAAAATTACTAGTAGGTCTTCTAGGTATTCTTTTTCTTGGACTCATTTCATTCCTTATAGTGCTAAACACTATTGTGGCTAGGCAGATCAATAAAGGAGGAATTGCTTGCTAAATTTTCAAGTTAATGAAAGCATGAATGGCTAGTCCCTCATCTACATAACTAGAACTTCATATACTCTGTTCAATACCTAAGTACATTGCTACTTGTAGGCATTCTAAGAGAATATGAAAGTAAATAAATCGCTATTTGCTTTCTACTGGTGACGTAACACTTTCAATATTGACAAATCCAGTGGGATCTTTGCGTTTTATTACTAAAAAGACATTCATGTAATGTTGTCAAATTCAGTGGGAGCTACAAGATTTATTCCTTGTTAGTTGCCCATATTATTTCTAGCTTGCTTTGAAATAATTCATTACTTTCCGAATATGAAAAACCATTGTTTAGAGGAAGATTGCATTTCATTTTATTAGATAACACGTTGCTTTCTGATGTTGCTTTCAGATATGTTATCTATAGAATAATAATCCACAATTCCTTATTAAACGTTATGGTTTGAAAGCTACTTGTAATATCTATGACTCTATCATACTGTTTATACAATCGAACGCTTGTCGTATTGTTTACTGTACATTAGATAATGTTGTCCCGTACACAAGTGGGAGAAATCTTAAGTGTGTGAAAGGAACAACATATAACAATATGATTATTGGTTTCTCTTGGCCCCAAGGTAAGAAAGCTAATAAATCTACTAGGACTTAAACACACAAGATGTTTGTTGCCCCATTACATTTAAATATCACGATATAATATTAAGTTACTTCAACTAATTGACTACATGTTTTAGTCAATATAATCATGGTTAAATTATATAATCATAATTATGAAGTATTAAATTAACTTAAAATTACTATTGAACTCAAGAGTTTGCGTTCATAATTACTTTAGTTAGTATAATTATGTTTGCTTATTAAGACATAATTATAAAGTCCTTGATTTTATCAATGACTCGTAACATGAAGTAGTAAACTTGTTATGTCTCCTTAGGACATGAACATAAAGTCCTTGAATCATTCAAATACTTGTAACGTATACTTAACATGTTCTGTTTTCCTGAAACACATGAACATAGAGTTATTGTACTATTCAAAGAAATATACGTTACAGCATGCACTTGGTTTTAAAAGAGTCGAGTTATTTTGCATATCACTTTTCTCCCACATACCAAGGGACACTTCTCAGCTATTGATTATGTACGACCAGTTCAAAGGAAAAAACACGGAGGGGTCATTATTGCCAAATTTTGAAACATAACAGAGGGACTAAAAACGTAAATATGTAAACCATCCCAACTACCCCCAATTTCCCCTCACAAAAAACACACACATCAGGCACATTCTCTCTCTCTCTACAAATCAAACCCTAACCAAAAAATCCAAAATTCTGCGCAAATTAAACATGCAAATCACGAAATGAACAAAGAAATGAAACAAGGATCTAGTTAATCAAACGATCCTTGAAAAAAACGGTTCAAAACAAACCAATTCATGATCTTATAATCACGAAAAAAATGGTTCAAATGATCATGTTTATCAAATTCAGCTATGGAAACGTGGTGAGCTTCTTATTGTTATGTTGCTGCTATTAATAATTATTATTTTTTGAATTAAGACTTAATGTGATATTAGCACCATTATTGAGCTGAAGTTTGTATCATGATCTTATAATATGTTCATCATTGTGATTGTTGTGTTCATTTATTATGTAATTGCTAGTTTACTTTTTTCATTTTTAGCATGAACACAAAGTGTTTGATAAAATGCCTCAATGAAAATTAGGCCAGCATAGACGTGGGTATAGGTGGATTAGGTCGGAGTTTGTTTGGAATTAACGTCATCGTTAAGTGATTGGAGTTGGTTAACGGTTGTCTAAACATTCTGATTTTTACATAAACTCATACGGCAAAAACATTTCACTGATTGGGTGTAAAATATTACAAAATATATTGCATGTCATTCTTGATAAAATTTTGAAGGGGTCTAAAAAGGGCCATGCTTGAGTACTCTCTTAAAGAGAATGGATGGTCATGGCACTATAAGTTTCTTGTTATTAGTTAGCCTTAGTCCTTTCTACATGTTTGATCATTTTTTTTTATATTTTATAGGGTGTAAATCTCTGATATTATCATGCCAACAAACTAATAGATCTAACTATACCTTTAGGCTATGTCACTGACCTTTAAGAATGAATTTGTATCGTTTATTCATCTACTTTTAGATCTTGTACTCTTTGCAATGTAGTTTCTCCTATCGAAAATCATGTTTATCATTTTGTATGCCAGGTATGTAGTTTAACAATATTGGTTACCATCACCTTCAGAGGCTCACAGCATGCTCCAAAGTATTGGCCTAAAAAAGGTAGACATAAAGCGACTGTAATCAAAGTTAGGGGAGTATTTGTGTTGTAATATGTAGGTTTATGGGGTGGGGGGTATTATTGGGTTTTTTGTGGGGTGGGGGTAACTGAGATGCTTGTAACATCTGGTTGGTCTTGTTAGTAAAGCATTTTATTATCATTTATAGTTGATCTTTTGATGAACATATAGATCCATAATGTCTTGTATTATTTTGATAAGTTAATATATCAGGACATGGGGTATGTCAACCCTATGAAAATGAAAATGCCATTAAAACATGATGTTATTGAAACGGGATATTATCAGATTGTTATTGCATCGAAGCGCATCGCGCTTTTTAAAACTTAGGGGTTACTCGGGTTCGGGTCAATTCGGTTTCGGTTCAACCCGAATATGTGTAAAAAGTAAAAAATTCCTTTTTTATACTATCTTAAATACAAAATAAAATTTATATTAAAGATGTTGTAATGGATTGCAGTATTTGTGTTTTTCAATTTGATATGTTTTTCTGGTTATATGAGTTTTGATTTGGTGTAATTTTGGTTTTGGTTAGTTAGAGGCGTCAACGAATCATGAATTGGATCAGAGTATTTCTAACTTCAACCTGAAGTCGAAGATCCTATGTCATGTGGTTCATACGTAAATTGGATGTACATATAAATTCGGAAGGATTTCATTATAAGAGAGCTCTTGGGTTACGGGGAGAAATACATATAAGTCATCTAAGTCATCATTGACTCGGTTACGGGGGGAAGAGATCTCTTGGCATATTTAACTTCATTATAAGGACATGTGTCATTGCTGCAGCTCTAGCAGTTGCTAGGATCCGTTGGTGGAATCGTGCGGTAGAAGAGCAAAGCTATTATGAGAATTCATCGCATTGGTCAAAGGTGAACTATGTGTGTTAAAGATTCACTGTCTAAGTTAGAAATAATTCAGTTTTGTTTTTGAATGTATAAATATGTTTTTTTCTTACAGCAGGCGATTGAATAACTTGGTTAAAACACTCCCTTCAATGATTTAATCATTTGACCTTAAAACTTGATTATAATGAAATTTTATACCAGACTTTGAAATGGAGTAGCTAAACGATGACTAACAATCATCATTTATAACTATTTAATTACTCTAGCCTACTTAGTATCAAATATAAATTGTAGTCTGCTAATCTTATTGTAAAACTATGGATTTTATAAAAACCACTTATTTTTCATTATTCCATAAGGATAGTGACTGCGGTTAAAAAATGATAGGTAAATAGGAAAATTATTAGGACGACTAATTTAATATGACGAATTTTATACCTAATAATCATCATATGACATATGTTATGCACTTATCTTACTCCTCTTATTTAATCATCGATTCAGCCATGATGCTTCAAGATGCTTCTTAGGCATAAACTAGTGTAGTATCACCTTGATATATTAAGTTTTATTATAATGTAATACTTATTATTTACGTTTATTTATCTTAATTTTGTCTTAACTGCAATCTTAGACTGAAAGTGTTTGTTGATAAGTTGTATTATTTGTGATATTTTAAGTTGATGATAGTTTACAATGCTTATTAGTTAAGCTTTATTATATGACATGTCTAATATCACTTGTGATATTTCATAAACATAGTTAATGTCTAATATCACTTGTGATATTTCAGAAACAAGTATATATGCCTTTTAACATTTAATATCACGTATGCGTTTTTTAATATTTTTATACTTTTCATACTTTTCAGGTACAACATGGTTTTTGCGCCTTTCATCGCAATAGACCAACACATAAGGATGTTTTATTTTCGGTTCACGGTTAGTAGGAACAACTTCCCATGCAGCAAATACATGCCAAAAGAAAAGAGGGTCGGAATCATCATCAGAATCATCAGAGTCATTATTAGATAGCACTTGAATGAAAGAGTTATCAGGAGCAGTCAAATCCACTTCAAAAGATGACATCTTCCTTGTTGCTAGAGACTTCCTCCTGGTGCTATATGTCTTGATACTAGCAGCAGATGAATGACTTCTTGTCCTAGGTCCAGATGACCTAGAAACATGGTGATCAATAGATGTATTAGGTATAGCATCAAGGTGAGAGGAAGCCTTAGGTGAATGTGGAGGAGTAGCAGGTGGAGTATCAACAAAGGGTGACCGATGTACATTAGTAGTAACACCAGCAGATGATTGATGTGAAGCAGCAGGAACAGGAGTTGGTGGAGGTGCAGAGGATTTGGACTTCTTAGACTCAGGTTGTTCCACATCAGCACCTGGTCTTTTAAGTGACCTTCTTAGGTTCTGTGCTTGCAGATCAGCAGCAGCATTCCTAATCTTATCAAACTCAGCTTTGAGTTGATCATCAGTAAAAGTCTTCACATACTTCAAAGTCCATCCTGTTGAATAAATTGTAGAGCTCTGATTTTTGACAAAGGTTCGCATAAAGTCCTTTTGTTGTGCAAAAGTCATAGGCTTATTTCTTTTCTCCTGCAACCTCTATGCTTCAAACTTTCTTCTTCTTTCTGCAATAAGGGCAACCATCCTCTCTGCAAAATTGTCTTCATTAACATCAGGACCAAGTAGATCAGCAGTAAGTCCTTGATTTGCATGTACTTGTCCCATGATGTCTGACCAATCAGCATCTGTGTAATACTTGGCAGAATTGATCACATCCTCTTGCCTTTTCTTCTTCATTTCCTCTTGTACTCTAGCCAATTCAGCTTGTTCCTCTTCATAAAGTTTCCTTGCAGCCTCTGCTCCCAACCTGTCCTCCTCCATCTGTCTAAATGACCTTTCTTTGATTGGAGGATCTTCCTCCACCATTGGAGATTTACCCTTGTTAGAGGGATCAGCAGAGAAATCAGAAGCAGTACCAGTAGGAACAGCATTTCCATGAACAAATGCATCAGTGTGAATGGAGGAACTAGGAGGAAATTCAGTCGCGTGAGTGGCATCAGCAGGAACAGAAGAAGTGCCAGCAGCAGTAGCAGCTGCCATAGCTAACTTGATCAAAGAATCCACATCTTGTTCCTCATCTTCCTCTTTGTCAGATTCACTTAAAATCACATTCCTTCCCCTTGCTTTGAGTTTTGACTCCAAAAACTTCACTCTCTTTACCAATTTCCCCATCACATCCTTAAACAGTAGTTTGTGAGCTTGAAGCTCAGATTCCAAACTTCCAATTTTCTTCCCATGTTCAGACACTAAAGTATACAAAGCTGTTAGGTCATTCTTCATCTATTTGAAATTACTTTTTAGAAATAAGCTCAATAGGTCATCTGTTTTTAGTTCTTAATTTAGTAATTTATCTTTCTAAAAAATCAGCATGCTAAGTATTCTGTCTGTTTTCATTGAGCTTTTTCATTAAGTTCTTGAAGTTCAAAATAGTTTTAAAAAGCTGTTTTAGGTAGAGTATTAGTTGTAGTTTAAGCTTACATAAGCTAAAAGTGCATAAGGATCTAAGAGCTTATAGAAAAATAAGCTTAAAAGTTCCCTCAGGGACTGTTTGGGTTGTCGGTTTTTGTTAAGTGCTTATTAGAATTTTATAGCTTATTGCCTTAAGTTTTTGTCTAATTTCTATATTAACTAGCTAATTAGGTTAGAATTAAGTAGTCCTTAGCTTATTAAGTTCAGTTATAGCTTATTGCACTATTTCATGTAAAAACCAAAAACAATAGCCAATAGCTTTTTCATAGTACTTTTTCTTTGCTTAATTGTATTTCAAAATGGTTGTTCTTTGCAATTCTAAGTAGCTTATTAGCTGTACTTTTAGTAGGTATTAAGCTTTTAGCTGTAAGGATCCTTTAGAGAGCTTAAAATTAAGCTCAAACAAGTCCCTAGGGCCTGTTTGGCTTTCTGTCAGTAGTTAAAAGCTTTTTAGTTTTTTTAGCTTATTTCTTGGTTCTTTTTAGTCAGAATTAGCTTATTAGGATAATGTTAGCAATATAGTAGCTTATTTAGTCATAGGGTTAGCTTATCTTAGTATTTGAGCTTATTAAGTTTAGGAAAATACCAAAAAAATAGAGTTAAGTATTCTGTCAAATCAATAAGCTATTTTCTAGCTTATTTCAGGTTTTCAGATATAAGTGTTTTTATAAAAAGTGTTAGTTTTTAGCTTGTCTACAACTTTGTTTCTTTGAGTTTTCAAAAATAAAAAAATTTGCAAAAAGGAAAGGCCTGGGACTCGAACCCACGACCTCTCCCTTAAACACACACGCACTTAACCAATATGCTACAATAGCTCATCCGTCATACTTTCTTTCCATTTTCCTTTTAACCACTTTTTCTTTTTCCTTTTTCATAATAAAACCGTAGCTTTTATATAAGCTCTTTGAGCTTTTTCGTTAAGCTCTTTTCTAGCTTTTATTTTTCTTAAATCAGTCTTTAAGTTTTACACTTTTAGTAATTTTTCTAGATTTTTAGGATTAAGTTTACTATTTTTTATAATTTTTTTCTTTATTAAAAACTTTAAAAAATCATAAAAGAATAGAAAAATAATAAAAAAAAATTTCTTTTTTTTAATTTTTCTTTCATCAATTTGCATCTAGGAAAAATAAATTTACATTCGTAGGGTTTAAATTGCAAAAATTCACTTTTTAAAGAACGGGTTTTTAAATCCGTTTTCGTTTTCCCTCGTTTTTAGCTTAAATAATTTTCGTTTTAGGGTTTCCTTAGCTTTTCATTTTTAATTAGTCATTTAGAGTTAGAAAAAATAGAAAAATCATTTTAGGATTTATTTTTGATAATTTAGGATTTTAATTGTCGCGTTTGTTTAATTCCCGTATCAGTTTAATTGTTTTAGTACTTAATTGTTTTTTATTGTTAGTTTTAATTGCTTTT
The DNA here is from genome assembly GCA_026074375.1 of Tanacetum coccineum. Lineage (NCBI taxonomy): Eukaryota > Viridiplantae > Streptophyta > Magnoliopsida > Asterales > Asteraceae > Tanacetum > Tanacetum coccineum. Next base: position 23,630 of record BQNB010062645.1, read on the forward strand.
AATTGTAGAGTTAGTTAATCAATTCAAAAATCTTCGAAACCATTCAAATCATTGTCCAAACAACAAACGTGGTCTTAATTTCATAAATCTTCGAGGAATACGACCCGGTAATCACTTACCGGTAAATATACGTATTATTATATATAATTGTGAGAATTTTTCTAACTACCTTTGTCCTCAAGGGTAGCTTGGTAATTTTCTACACTTATATCATTCTACTTGTATTATAAATTCTACAATCAGTGCTCATCATGGTTACAATTGTCCACCGCAAGTTCCGATTATCTCTAATCCGGAACCATGCTACCATCAAGACTTTGATGAGCTCCCACAAACTTTGCCAAGCTTCCAACAACAATATCTTTGTTGTGAAAATTACAGGGGCCCTCATGAGACTTTCCAATGTCAACCAATGAATGAAAATTATTATGAGCCAAATTTTTGCTATAATTCTAATTCTTTTGGTTTTGACCAATTTCAACCCTCGCAATTTATCATTGATCATATTGATTCAATGAATGATCATCTAAAAGCTCATAGAAACTTTCAACAAGTGATGGATGATTCTATGAGTAAGCTTCGTGAGACGTTTCAAACTTGGTTACAACAACGGCAAGAACAAGTGGTTAATCTTGATACTTATACTCCCGAGCCTTCGCAATATCGGAAGATTCCCATTTGCTACGATGATGACGACGACGAGTATTCTTTTGCTACACAAGAATATCTCAAGAAATTCTCCTCCGCAATCACACCCGATTTACCAAAATCGGACTCTCTTATAATGGAGGATAAGCATCTCGACACTATTCCGGAAACGGAATCGGACGAATTAATAAAGTCTAGTGTTGAGGACCTTGTCCATACCCCAAGTGAGTCCGATGGTATATCCGAAAGTGAATGTGATTTGCCCGTTTGTGATGATTCTTCTCCGAAAAAGGATGAGGTGTTAGATGATATCATTTCAATTCCACCTAATAGTCTAATTCTGCTACCACTATTGTCAAGTCAGTGGAGATTAACTTCGAAACCAATTTCCTATGCTGGCGCAGCCGGTATAAAGTTAATTCGGAAACAACTTAAGAGTAAGGGCAGAATTCGCTCAATGGTGTGCGGATAAGGTGTTTGATGGTGTTAATATTTCGATACGGTATAGTTGTTGAAAAGGTTAGTGTTGCGGTTCGAAAATACGCCTATATGGTTATTTTATGGTAAGCGGTATGGCTTTTCCGGTTGTTGGAGTATTATGCTAGGAATTAATTGGTCAAAAACATGGGTTAAAGCGAATCATGATGATGCTAAGGGTTTCTTGTTTTTTCAAATTGGATACTGGGCTGATTTATAAGCTGTTTTGGAGGGTGGTCTTGGTGATCGTAAGTCTTCCGTCATAAGTCCTCAAGGAAATTGGTCGATTGGATACTAGCTTGCTTAAAGAAGAATTGACTCGTATTCCGATATGGGTTAAATTGCATGATGTTCCTATTCAAGTTTTTGAAGAGGATGGTATTAGTCTAATTGCTACGTTCATTGGCAAACCTGTTATGCTTGATTCATACACAAGTTCCATGTGTAATGATTCGTGGGGTAGGAGTAGCTTTGCTCGGTGCTTAATTGTGGTAAATTCAGAGGCTGATCTCGTGGATGTTGTTACTATTGGTATTCCTTCACTTACTGGGGATGGTTTCACCAAAGAAACCATCCGTGTTGAGTACGAATGGAGGCCACCCAGGTGTGATATATGTAAGATATTTGGTCATGTTCATGACCATTGCCCAAAAAAGGTGGTGAGTCCTCCTATTGTTGTTACTTCTACTGTTGAGAAGACTAATGATGATTTCCAAACTATGGGAAAAAGGAAGAAGAATGGTAAATCCAAGTCTACTAATGGTGGTCAGTTTGGCGGTCCCTCGGTAAAACAAACGGTTAGGTATGAGCCTAAGGCGACTACAAGCGCACCAAAGAAGGGAGCTACTAATGTGAGTAATTTATCTAAATCGTCATCTATGATGAAGATCACTATTACTTCTACAAAGAAAGGTAATATTGCTACATCTAATCCTGCTTTGGAATATGAAAGTGATGAAGATTTTGAAAATATATATGATAAATCGGATAACTTATTTCAAAGTTCAAAAACCGGTGAAAGTTCATCTATTTTCACGGCTGCTGCTTGTTAGCTTGTTTAGCTTGATCATTTGTTTGTAGTTTCAATTATCTGTTGTTTCTAGAATTGTAAGTGTTTATGGCATGTCATAAGCATTAGGTGTAGGAGTTTTTCAAGCTGTCTGTAGCTTGAGGTTAATGTGGCATGTCAGCCACATTCCATCTGTATTTAATTTTTTCGGTTTTAATATATTTACCGGGGTAACTCTTTACCAAAAAAATAAGAACTAAAGTTTCACTTAACCCCCTTAAAGAATCTAATATGTATATATGTATACCAATTAATATATATATATATATATATATATATAGAGAGAGAGAAAGGTTAAAATAAAAAGACAAATATCCTAAAAAAATTCCATAATATAGTATATAGAGGAAGGTTAAAAAAAAGAAATTTTTTTTTAAAAAGTTCTCGAAAAATTCTAAAAAAATTTCATAAAATTAGGTATGTTGGTGCATAAAACTTTTGTAAAAGAAGTTTTTCTAATTTTGAGTTTTTATATGTTTTTTTAATGCGCAAAAAAATAAATTTTAATGCACAAAAAATTTTTGATGCACAAAATTTTCAACTTTTTATAGTTTAATGCGCAATAAAATTTTGATGCAAAAAGTCAAAAGAAGTTGTGTACGAAAACGAATTTTTGATGCACAAAAAAGCGATTTAATACACAAACGTTTTATTTCATAATTTTTTTTCGGCAAAACTATCCACTTTTAGAAAAACTTCTTTCACAACTTTTTAATGCACCAATATGCACGATGTTGTGGAATTTTTTCAAAATTTTTTAAGAACTTTTTTCAAAAAAAAAATCTTTTTATTTTTCTCACGGTTATTTGTCTTTTTATTTGATCTTTATCCATATAGTATATATATAACAGAAGAGAATTTAAAGGCTCTAATACCATATTAGATGTGTATATTTCTTAATGATGAAATCAATTACGATTATGAGTATATAAGCTAGATAAATAGAATAATGGGCAATGCCTAATGGCCTCGATCATAAAACACGACTTCTAACATTTTCAAGCAATTCTTAAGCCCTAAATATCAATAAGCTTAATCGTTAACTAAACAAACATAACAACCATTTTGTATATATCATCATTTTATTTACCGTTTTCTTTCACCAATAGAATACCACTTCTTAATGCATCAATTGGATAACACGTATTCACTTTTAATTTTTGAGCTCAAACTTCCTTTTTATTTAGCAAAACATGCAACACTATTTCACGTAATAAATTTTTTTTAGAAAAACCAAATTTAACGGCATTAAGAAGTGCACGTATTAAACCCAAATACGTCTATCTAATGTGTTAGTCATGTCAGTTATAATTCGAATTAAAATTAAAGTATGTTGTACATATCAGAAGGAATGTTATGACATTTTAAAGCAATACGATAAATACTATTTTAGGCATAAAGATAGACTATATATATCATGAAATACTACGAAAGTCTACGTTATATAAAACTCATGATATTTGATTTTTTAACGGCCAAGCAGGTTGTAAAACACTTGAGAATGTAAACTCAAACCTAATCAATTTATTAAACACGTTAGTCACTTAAAACAAATTACTTTAATTTGCCTCAACCCTAACCGGTTTATCTTTGTGTCGTCTCGCAGTTTCACCCCTAGATTTTATAACACGTACAATTTATTATCGAGGTTTTACATATCAAAGGTATTCAAATAATTATTGGAATTATCGAGGTTTTACATATCAAAGGTATTCAAATAATTATTGACTTCCTTTACAACTCACGGACGACTCATGTATATATACTAATTGCAGATCTTCTTTAGATGACATGTTGAATAGACAATATTTACATACACAAATGGAAATCAACATAAATATAAGTGTAACATGAAGTTCTTCAAATATTTTAGCTTGTTCACTTGCATCGTACTCTCAAAACATTAGAACTTCTCATTAGGCCTATAACGTAGATTTGGCTCACATACTCGTTTCTTTGAACCGGTTGGAATTGTGAAATATATTGATGATTATTGACCTATTCATCTGTTGATAACAACTGTCCCCATGAATATAAATAAGCCAATGAAACTCCGAACATCAAGACTTTGTGGAAGAGGTTGATTGGGTTGTGAATGGTCAAGCATAGGAAACCCAAGATATTTTTTCTTCATATCCATCATAATGTCGGACTCAGTTATATTGATCACTGCCCTTGAAAAATTTGGCAATAAACGAGATCTACGAGGGAATGCCTATCGAATTAGAAATGTGAAATTATGAAAATGATTATAATGTGCTTATACGATTAGAGATTAAATTAATAGCTGAGTAAAAAAGGAGTTTTATACGATGCTAACAAACATGAGAGAGAGCACGAGAGACTCACGAATGCAATTCCGGATTCCTGGTTTATGGGTCCAAACTTCATGTAATTAGAGCCATACTTAGAAAGAAAAAGATCAATATAAGGCAACTCGTCAAATATAACCTTTACGCTGCCATTGGAAAAGGCATTTTTATATTCTTCAACGCTTTCGAGAGCCAATAGGGACATCGTCCAGAACACATTCAATTTATGGCTTATAAATTCTTTTAGAAAAGAACCATTTTGATATCCTGCATTTCCATAATATGTGGGCACTCTAGGACGTAGCTGATCTAGTGTCAACCATGAGGACAGAGTAGCTGTGAAAATCTGCACTACTATGAATATCATACTTAGCCACATAACAAGCACAACTTTAGAGTTACTATTTAGTATCTTCCCTGCAAAAAAAAGAACAATAAAAATTAAAGAAAAAAGTAATGAAGAACAGTTGCTTAGATACCTCTCATTGTCTCTAACACGTTTCTTGAATATATAATATTGATGTCAAGCTGCCCCATTATAGATAAAAGGTTAAGATAAACTTATTAGGTTCACTTTGTTAAAATTCGAAAAAAGAAGACATGAGATAGTTAATTTAGAGCCTATGGCACCCACATTTGCAATTGTCACATCCCCAGCTAGGGAATTGTAAAACGAATAAGAGAATGTACAAATGGGATCCTGATTATAAGAAATTGTACAGATGTGATCTTCATTGATAGGGTGGTTTTCAACTTAAGTAAGTACCTTCATTGAAGAAGAATGTCGAAATAGGAAACCAGATGACCATTCTGAGTGTCTGAAAGTATGGGGCTGTAAATTTGGGATTCCCTGCACGGTATTCCAAGATTGCAACTGCAGCTCCAATAAAGATACATGCACAGACTATTGTGATCCATAGTCTCCAGGTAAACGGCCTTAAAAATGTCCACAAGGTTTGGTTCCATTCATGTGAACCATGAACAAGCATATAAACTTCAGAGCTCAGATAGGGAATTGTAAAGTCAATGAATTTAGCGCGACTTGCACGAATTGTCACATCCCCAGCTACAGCCTGACAAGTCTGCATAACAGAGCATTTAGAAACATTTGAGCGTATAAATTGACGTCATTACATTGTAGAGTTAATTTCTTGAAAGTTACTTATGTATATTATCTTAAAAAACGGTACCTTTCCTTCAATGTGATGTAGAAGTTGATCATAGGTACCATTGCTTTTCCCTTTGTCATTGATGAAAGGTTTAAAGATAGGCTGAACTTTGAAGGGTAATAATTGTAATGCATAACAGAATATAGCTATGGAGAATCCACCTTTAACTTCAGATTGTTCGACATTTACCAGCTCAGTGAAACCTATTTTCTTCGGCACCCACACTTCTAATTTTGGGCATGGACTTCTTCCGTGCTTGTTATTTTGCCATGCTGGGCCTAGAATTTCTTTTAAAGGCAACCACATACCAAAACCACCCAGATCAGTATCATTAATTGAGAAAAAGGAAAATAAATATAATGATCCGAATACCTGTAATGATGACTTATTTGCAATAAACATATTTAGAAAAATTATCAGATTTTTTTTGTATATTTGTGCATCAGCGACATGATGCTTTGAATCATTCCAAGTCAGTTTAGACATTTAAGTACACTGGTTCCATAAGGTGATTAATGTGTAACGGAATCCTATTTTAGTACAGTGTACTAAAACTATCAGAATCAAGAGAAATCACTATGAACCATTATGAGTGAATGCGATTGTAGGTGATTAAAACCTGTATAGTCAAAAAATCCTTTGAGTGAATTAAGATTAACTGATAAAGACTGGATTATGATAAATTAGGCCATAAAGCCATTACACCAGATACTTATTGCCTCTGTATGGGATAAAAAAATCCCATTGACTGTGGAAATTGATGATGGTTACGGGATATCTTATTTTAATTTGGCTGACAACGGTAATAGGGACTTGACAACTCATATCAATTTTCTATTTGTGATCACCAATGAATTTCTTTATATTTTTATCTATGTATGCAAGGAAACTTAAACATATCATATAATTGATTTCATATATTTTTATTGTTGTATTCAAATCTTTTGGCCAATGTTTCGTAATTATTTTATTTTATATAATACTGCTGTCGATAAGTGAAATAACTGAACTGGAGCTGAAAAAAGAGAAAATTTGGTTTCATTAAGATGGTAGCAAATGTAAGCAATGCCAAAAGTTGGTATTTGGGCTTGGTAACAATTTCTTCACTCATAATATTCTTCTTCAACAGCAAGTAAATTATAAACTTTTACTGAGGATATTGGTAGGCAAATAACCATGATGTTAGCATTACCTAGGTTTGAATTATTTTTTCTACAAGTATTTGTATTATGTTATCAAGAGGTCGATCAAGTTATTTGTATTTGTTGTTATTATTTTAATTTTTTTGTGATTACATTCTACTTTCTAAATAATGTTAGAAACTGATGAGCCCATCAACACCACCTCTTCCATCTTCATTTTCTTGTCGAGAAAATGTGATCCTGTTTGCTTCATCCCCTTATCATTTTCTCATCCTCTGAGAAAAAAAACAAATTTATTTTATTAAAAAGATAAATAAAACAAATCCATTCCATCATTGCTAGATGCATCTACATCAATTGTTGTTGTTGTGCAAGTAGAATTCTAGATATATGATGCAGTATTAGTATGCTAGGATGAGATTTTCTTTATGGTAATTTCCATTGTGTAAAGCGATACTCGGAATCAAGAACTAGGTTTGATTCAAAATCAAGAATTTGGTCTGGACTCGAGATCTTTTCAATGAAATAAACTGTATATGCCTATTTTAATTTGCTGCATAATTTAGACGCTTGAATCTAACAGCGTCTATTCATGAACTTTGGTTAATTACTAAAAGAAACTTATGGAACTTGTAAACAAACCTACTGAAACACTTGCTATTTATTTACATGTTTGAGATGTATCTTCATTAGCGGAGTGCTCCTTATTGGTATATATATAATTACATCACCATTCCTATTATAAAAACATGCTCATGCGTCTGTAGATGCTTCAGTATTTTTAAACCCTTTTCAACACAATTTATCGACAAATGTAACAACATACCTGCACATACATCTGCCTGTCCAGTATCACCTTGCTCTTTGATAGATCTTCTTTTGCGGATAGATGTGCTTTTAACGTGAGGTTCTGAAAATCGATCTTCTGTTACTGTTGATGCATTTGAGAAATCAACCAAGCAATAAACACAAAGCATCAGAACGAAGAGTATAAAGGAAACAGTGTGGTTTCTGTTCTCCATATAGTTGATTTAGTATCTGTTACAATTTTGTGTTAGTTTATATAGAGATTGAGTGATAGCTATAAATTCGTTGACATGTTCTTTAATAAATCTGTTTATATTAATACAGGAAAAAGACACAGTGTTCTTATCCGACAAATTCCAGACTCCGTCAGTTATTAATGTATTTTTCGTTTGTGTTATATTTTATCTAGTCATGTCGTCGTCTCTAAATTCAAGTGAATAGATTGCACCACAGCAAAACTAAAGACCTGTTGCAAGCTGATGGAAAAAAGACGATACAAGACGTTTTTTTTTTGGTAATACAAGTATCGTATAATCCATTTGCAATATGGTTTTTTGATATATAATGCTTTCGTACAGAATCTGTTTTCACAGATTCTGAATTCCTTCATTTCTCTTGAACTAGTTTGCGTGAAACAAAAATAGTAAAAAACAAGAAAATTTCTGATATATATATTGCGAATAATGATTTCAAGAATCTGATATAATTGTATTTTTGCTTGATGTTAAATGTTACAGAACCCTACCTATTTATAATGAATGAATCGACACTTTACAAAGGGTTGTGATGGTTCTGATAAAACCAACAGATATGTCCCTTAGTAAAAAGCATACGACACATCTTTTCTAAACCTAAAACTGACGTTACTTTCTATCTATTGGGTTTGTTGGCCTGCTGGCCCAAACCACTGAAAATTACAGGCTTTCTAATCTAAATTACATAATACACACATATACTTTCTAACTTGACAAAGAATCAACAAAGATTTATGGATTAACTTTCCAACAGATTCCCCCTTAATCTATAAATCTTTGTTTTCTTCCAATCTTCAAAATCTTAATGTCTTGATGCTAAAACTTCCTTTTTCAGCTGGTTTCTTCTAGAGATGCAACCATCAATAATGTTGGTTCTAAATCTTCTTCCACAAGGTTTGACACTTCTCGTCTACGGTATGGTTTTGGACAGTCTCTTGCATAGTGTCCAAACTCATGACAATTATAACATTCTACTTCTCTTATGTCTCTTCTATGGTAGTTTTGATCTCCAGGATTTCTTTTTCTTCTATCATAACTATCTTCATTCTTACTATCTCTTGCGAATCTTCCTTGGCCTCTTCCTTGTGTCGAATTACCATCCCTTCGTCTATCATTTACATCGTTGCGTTCATAATTTATGTAGTTCCCTAGACGTGTGAGCAACAACTTCTCACTATTATCTTCTTGGTTTCCTTTTCTGAATTTAATCCTTTCTTCATAGGTAATTTTACGGTCTTAAAATCTACAATCATTTCAAGGGTTGCTACTATGGTAGAAATTTACGGTACACTAACAAAAGCATTAATACTGGTCGTACTTTCGTTTTGCTCATCAAACGTTAATCCATATGTAGCAGCCTTTTTAATAATACTCATCATTTTCCTGGCGAATGAATTTATTGATTCATCTTCCTTCATCACAAGTTTCTCAAATTCTGATTTAAGTTGTTGCGAGTGTGCTTGTTGTACATCTTCTGTCCCAATAAATCTGGATTTTAGAGAGTCCCAAATTTCTTTCGCTGTTTCACATCCCGCAACTTGCATTTGCAAATCTTCTTAATCTTGGGACATAGGTATGCTGATGCAAACTATCATTCTTATATCAGCTCATTTGATGTACTTGGTTCCTTTCTATCAAATCCACATACGCCCATTTGCCATTAGTAATCTTTTTCATTCTTATGCCCCATAAGTTATAGGTTGTAATTGTTTAAAACGGGCATTGGATATAATTGGTGTGCGATTTCTTTATACACAACTCTGTTGTTTTCGTCTTTGTCTCCTGACATATCCTCTTGATATTGGTTTTCTCCTAAAAATAGTTTAACTCCTCCTTCTTCCTCTTCTTTCTGATCTCAGGTTCCTCCCCTCTCTTTAAAAATTGCTCCTTTCTTTTCTTCTCTGAATCTTGATTGGTTTTCTCTTGATTAATTCCCTGAATCAATCCCGATCTCTATTTTTCTCTACGTACGATTTCCCTTGAATCGATGATTAACTTGATCCTGAATCAAATCGTCAGCAATTTCTCGTTCGGGAACGAATCCCGAATCGTGGTTAACTTGATGCCACATAATCAAATTGTTTATCTTTTATCTCTCTCTCTTCTTCTTTCCCTTCCTTTTCTTTCCCTCCCCTCTCGGTATCCCGGTTCTCCTTTTCTCTAATCTGTCAAATTGGCTCTGATGCCAATGATATATAATTGCTTTCTACAGAATCTGTTTCACAGATTCTGATTCTTCTTCTTTGCGTGAAACAAAAATAGTAAACAAGAAATTTCTGATATATATATTGCGAATAATGATTTCAAGAATCTGATATAATTGTATTTTTGCTTGATGTTAAATGTTACAGAACCCTACCTACTTATAATAATTAATTCTACCACTTACAAAGGGTTGCTGATGGTTCTGATAAACAACAGATATGTCCCTTAGTAAACAAACATACGACACATCTTTTCTACACCTAAAACTGAACTTACTTTTCTATTCTATTGGGTTTGTTGGCCTGCTGGCCCAAACCACTGAAAATTACAGGCTTTCTAATCTAAATTACATAATACACACATATACTTTCTAACTTGACAAAGAATCAACAAAGATTTATGGATTAACTTTCACCCATATTCCCAAAACAAAGTTTTCACTTCTCTTCATCATCTGTTCTTTTTCATTGTTCTCATTTCCTTCTTCATTTTTCTTTTTGAAGTTTTTTCCTTGATATTTATTACCGTCTATAAATTGCTGATTCATAACTGCACAATGTGGTAACCTTGAGTAAATCGATCCATCAAATTTCAATTTTAAATGAACACAGGGTTCATTTAATCCTTTTTTTTCATTCAGACCTAGCTTCTTGCTACTTCACTTTACTAAAAATTCGTGTGCCATTCACTCAAGAATAAAAAAAAAAATACACACATAAGGGTTCAAGACAATTAGAAATTTAAAGAGTAGGAGAAGCTACGTAGTAACTTTGCTGGCATTTTAGAGGAGTATAGTCGGCCACCACATTTAATGTATGATACATAAAAAATCCAATCACGCTCGCGTCCAAGTCACAAACTTCAATTCAGAAGAAAATACATATTGAATATCTTAATTGGGGTTGTATGTGGGGAATATTTCTGTCTCTGAGGAAAATATAATTATCGAGCGTACGTAATGCCTTATCAATTAAGGCATTCCAAGATAACGACATTTTTAGATTCCGATATTAAGGATTCAATTTTCATATGATCGATAAAAATGTTTGAATCTGAGTTATCTAGCTTAACTCCAAGAAATCCTATAAGAGCGACACTTTGACCATATGGGATCTTAAACTAAACTGATTTACTGACTTTTGAAATAGTGTTGCGCTACATCATCCAGCCAGCATGAAGAGTTTATTAGTGCAAATATTCAGTAAAGACATATCGATTTATGGATGAATTTATATTTAGTTCACTGTTTTCTGTGAAATTTCATGTTTGGTCATGTAGTCCTTTCGTTTATTCCTATATATATACTTTGACCAATTCCTAGTCTCCATTGAAGTTAAGTCAAGTTACAATTAGAGTTACTAAGGGTGTGTTTGTTTTTTGAAAATTTGTCTGAATCACGTCTGAGTGTGACCGGTCAGACGCGGTCAGACTTTTTTGCTGTTTTTTTTTTCACAGTCAGACATGGTAAGATAAGGAAGCTCTAACTCAAATCAGAGGTGTGAATATCCTCTGACTCCCTCTTAACCCTCATTCACCTCCCACGCACCACCCCTAAACCCTTCATTCACCTACAAGGTATGTTTTCATTTTATATTTCAAGATTATTTCAAAATTATTTATATGGGTCTTTCCTGTTATAAGGGTTTTGAGTCTTGTTTGGTTCAAGTGATGATTGAGGTATAAGACATCATAAGTCCAATTAGCTTTTAAGGATTTTGAGTCTTGTTTGGTTCAAGTGATGGTTCAAGGTATGTTATAAGGGTTTTGAGTCTTGTTTGGTTAAGTGATGATTCAGGTGCAGTATAGGTCCAATTAGCATTTAAGCATTTTTTTTTTTGGATTTAGCATTTTAATTAGTTCAACTAGTAGATTTTGTGACCTGTGAGCAAGCATCATGGGATGGTGATAGCTTTGTATAGATGTTGATAACTGGCTAGGCTGATTGGTACACACGACCTACCCACGAGGACCATACATAAAAACGGGATGGTGCGTAGGCACAAGGGAACTACCTGTAAGGGTTACGACTACTATAACCCATTAAAAGGTTAGTTGTTGATGATGGTTAGTACACTAGTCTGCAGGTCCATGATCAAGTGTGTGTCGGTCTGATTTAACACTAGTCATTTTTGGAATATTTAACACTAGACATTTCTACCGTTTCCAGTCGACCTTCCAATGTCAGAATTCAGTTCGTTCTGCAATTTTTGTTTTATGTTTCATTTTCTATGTACTGCACATCTTTGCAGTTTTAGAACAAAAGCTAGCTGCTTGGGGCGAAAGAG
>BQNB010062646.1:0-35996 GCA_026074375.1 Tanacetum coccineum
CCTCTCTTTTTTTCTAATTTTTCCAATTTCTTTTTCTTTTCAACTATAGCATTATCTCTTAGTTTAACTTCAAGATTCAAAACATTAATGCTCTCTTTAAACATAGCCTCATTTTTCTTATAGTGAGGTAGTCTAGCTTCTACTGATTCTAAACCTGCTTTATAAGATACTAAATTAAATTGAGACTTTTTGTAATCTGAAGACAAACTATCATATTATTCTTTGAGAGTAGCATAAGCTTTTACACATGATTTAGAACAAGAATCTACATCAGAATCTGAACTGGAAGAACTTCCTAAAGATGTAAATGCCATTAACGTATAGTTAGTAGGATGCTCTTCTTCGGCTTGGTAGCTCCAATCATACCCTTCAATTCTATCTTGAGCAACCAAGGCATTTTCAATGGGAGTTTCCACTGTCACAGTTCTTTTATTATTCTCTCTTCCTCTGTTTTCCTAATTTATAGGAGCTCTACATTCTCTTGCAAAGTGATCATTTTTATGACAATTATAGCACTTCACTTTAGACCTGTCAAATCTAACTCTTTGACCATTTACATACAACTTCTTGCCTGTCCTCTTGATGAATCTCGTAGCTCTAATTGTCAGCATAACCTTCTCCCATTGTAAATCCATTTCTTCTAGGTCATCGGGATCAATTTGTTTTAGATCCTCTCATGCAAGTTGAGGAGAATTGGGCTGACTAGCTAGGAAAGACATATCATAGCATCACTAAGGTTGTCTCCAGATGTTGGATTACTTTAAGTATGAGCAACACTAACTCCATAAGCAGTGTTATCTGCTTCATTTATGATGTTGTTGCTATTGATGTTGTTGTTAGTGCTGTTGGAGGACATAAAAGCCACATTTTGTGAATTTTGGCTTGTGTTTGCTGATCCTGCAAGTTCAGGTTCATATATCTTTAAGTTGTTGTACAGGTCATCCAAACTGATGGTTTCTATTTCCTCTTTGTTCCTCCAGATCAAAGCATGAGTCTTCCATTCAGATGGAAGACTTCTCTACAGTTTTAAGTTCATGTCCTCTTGTGTAATAACTTCGCCTTGAATCTTCAACTGACTAATAAGTTTTTGCAACCTATCAAAAGTTTGATCCATTATTTCTAAACTTGATCCTGAAAAGTTCTCATGCTGTTGCTTGAGTAGAGTTCTCTTAACTTTCTTGGATTCCTTGTTTCCTCCATACCTCTTCTCAATGGCTTCCAGGAGCAATTTTGCATCTTTATATGAATGGAACTTCAGTTGATCCTTATTTGGGAGTGCCATAAACAAAGTTCCTCTAGCTTTCATCTCATTCCTCCTGTCCTTCTTTTCTTTTGCAGAAGTGGGTTCATATTCCTGCTCAACTTCTCTAACAGTTCTCTTCAGCACTTTGTTACCATTCAGAATTACTTCCTTTTAATACTTCCCAATGGGAGTATTCAGGTCATGATGAAAAGTATGTTCTATTCTCATTTAATCTAAAGATTCTATTTTCATGGTTGAGGATAGGGAGTTTTGAAATCAGAGTTGTAGAATTAGTTTCTGCCTCCATCTTATCACTAAGAATTAGATCTTGTATGTGTTGTTGGTTTCTTCTTATTCAAAGCTTCACAACAAGCTCTGATACACTGCTGTTCCCTAATGAACTAGATCTTTAACTCTTACGCTTGATGTAAAGGTTTAGTATACTTGGATTAATTCCTAAGGTACTAAAATGAAACTTTAAAAAGTTTGCGGTTTAATGTTTATTACCTCTATGAAGAATAAAAGTAATAAATGTTTAACACACAGAAATTATAAGATACAAAATCATTAAGCTCTAATATTGTTATTACGAACACTATTTGATAGTTGTTAGGGTTTACGAAATCTTTGAAGCTATGACTAATGACTTGTTTTTGTTATATCGAACTGTTCTCTATACTTTGGACCTCCTTTTTTACACCAAGGAGTCTAAATGGGCTTACATTTACTTTTACTAAGATATCATGATCCTTTTCTAAAAGCAAACATAATCTCTTTAAAAAAATCTCATTATAATATCTTTTACAAAAATAATCAATACTTATCTTCGTAAGTATTCTTGTGCTCCAAACAATCCTTATCTTCTTTACTCTCTTATACTTCTGAACAGTAGTAAATTTCTAGCAGTTGTAATCACGCAGATTAATCTTTTTCAGCTGTTCTAATTATACATACAGCAGTCAGTAACATTATGTAATTGCATAGTACTATTATAATACTAACGATAGTATGTGTACTTTGTAGTCCTTAACTTTATACTAGCAGCACTAACGACTTAGCATATTATTTTAGTCTTCCCACTCGGTGATGTCTTAACTTAAACTAGCAGCAATATCTTTATTACTAACATTACTAAATTCATACTAACCGTAGTTAACTAGCTGTAGTAACTTATACTACCAGTTTCTAATACTTAGCATTATTTTCATTAGTCTCACCAACAGTACAAGTTATGCTTGAGTCTAAATATATACCTGAGTAGTAGTACTACTAAGAATCATCTTGAAGTCTTTAAGTCCCAACAGTCTAGAACCCAAAATGGATTTTTAAAAAGAAACATATTTTTTAGAATCTGGTGAACAGGCAGGCGGCCCTTTGATTGAGGTCGTCTAGGCTTTATGGGGGCCGCCCATTGTATTTGGGGGACCGCCACCAGAGGACGTTTCTTTCTCAGATTTTACAAATTTTATTTCCTTAGATTTACTAGTTGATGCTTCACATGAGTTAAACCTTACACTTAATTTATCACCGGAGGGTTTTTGATTGCTTAACATTTCATTTAAGCAATGTGTGCTCTTTTTAAATTTAGTTAGTGTAAGAGATTCTTCTTTGAGTTTTTCATTCTCAATTTTATGTGATTGACAAATTGTGCATTCGAGATCAACTCCTTTGTTTTTCTTTAATGTAGACAGTTTTAACTTTAGTTCACTAAGTTCATTTTGTAAACTATTTCTAGTAACTTTTAGTTGTTTATTTTTAGTGATTATTTTTAAACTCATTTTGCAAAGTTTATCATATTTATTATCAAAAGGAAAATCGTCAATTGATGAATTTTCATCACTAAAGTAAGAGGATTCAGAGCATACCTCATTAGATGCTTGAGCATAGACATGCTTCGTCTTTATCCTTTTCATCATCTTCCTCACTGCTATCACTCCAAGAACCTCCGATGAACGTTCTTTGGTTCTTGTCTTTCGATGGTTTTGGACATTCTCCAATAAGATGATTTGGATTACCGCATCTAAAACATTTTCTATCACTTTTGTCGTTCTTGTCGTCTCGGCTTCTTTGGAACGTCTTTTTGGTCGTTCGAGGTTGTGTCACGAATCTTGACCTCTTCTCTTGAAAACCTTCTTGAAGTCTATAACCGTCATGGCCGTATTTTCGTCTTCACTTCCAGATCGAACACTCTCGGTCACTTGATTCTTTCTTAGCCTTTAAAGCAAGAGATTTTCTTTCTCCCTTAGCTTTGACTATTTCGGAATCTTTCTTGATGATCATCTCATAACTTTGTAGCGTTACGATGAGGTTTTTTTTTTTTTTTTCTTTTTTCTTTGGGTTTTTATCAAGTGACAGTGATGTTCAAGTCTTAGACTCTTCAATCTCCATGATCTTTGCTCTCAATTATGGATGTAGAGGCCCTAAGAAACTTTCTAAAATAATTTTGCTAGATAACATTCATCAAGAGCTTTTAGTTAGTAATGATAGTATTTAAACCTAGCAAAGCACTACTATAGATTCGTCTTCGGAAATGACAAAATTGTTCATATTGTTGTACAAACGGTCAATTCTTGTTATCTTTTGACTTGGCTATTACCTTGATGGGCTGATTAACAAAGTGTTTTCAAATTTCTTTGCCGTGTATCTACTCGCATGAAAAATTCTTTCTAATTCTTTTTCTTAGCAAAGCAATAGGAATGAAAGTATATATTTGGCTTATCGTTATTTTTTTCAAGCCTCTTTAAGATCAATCACTTTGTTTTCAAAAGGGTTAGCCTCATCTAAATTTGGTTTCCACATTTTGTTCATATGGTTAAAAATATCCACGTTATAATAAACATGCCAAAGATCATGATCTTATGATTTAGCATATGTTTCGAATCTTTTTTGCCAATAAATAAAACTATTCACTTTCAAAAGAGTGGTGGTCTTTGCACGGATTGCATCATCTAGATATTTGTTGGTATCCATAGATCGATCCAAGCTTAAATTATAGTATATTTTAAAAATCTGAGTGACCTCGGTTTTGATGTACCAAATTTGGAAAAACTAGTACAGGGGGGTGTGAAGTAGTTTACAGGTTAATTTGCGTTTTAAAATTTTACTTTATAATTTGTTAGTTTTCGAGTATATGTTCAATCTATCAACATGGATATTAGCTACGTCCATGATTTTTTTGAGATTTTTAGGAATTGTCTAAGTATGGTAAATACGCGTCAACTTTTCAAAGGTTCTGCCAGGTCAAAATTCGGGTCAGTTTTGGGTAACAAGGGTCAAAGGGATACTTAAACATGGAAATAAATTAAACCAATGATCATGGGTGTATTAGACATATGTAGGAACCTCTGTAATTTTTGGTGTAATTTTAGAAGATGTTTTTATGGGTCATTTATGTATGGAAACTTACCTTGAATAAGTAGTCAAAATCTGAAATTTTTGGAAACCTTAATTAGGTCAAGTAAACTTTATTTATGGTAAGATCAAGTGTAAAACTACTTAAAAAAGATATGTAATATATGGTAATCATGGTTCTTGTAGATTCGGTGAAGGTGTTGTGATCTCTTGCTTTTGTGTTCATTTCTCTCCGATTGCTTATTCGTTAAGGTACAGATATTCCGTCCTTTTAGTAAGGACACTTCATTCTCTTTTGTTTGGCTACTTGATCTATTTGATATTCGTTTGATATTCCTTTGAGTTGCTATCCGTAATCATGACTCGTTTGATGTTGACAATCCGTTTGATTCGATATTCGTTTGTATGAATCTGTTGGTTCTTGTTTGGAATATGCTACTAGATTCGTTTCCATATTTGGATTATTCGAAACTTGTTCACTTATATCTTTGCTTTAATCTTGCCCGAGCTATTTGTATCTAGTCATGGAGGTACCATGACCATGTCATTGATGCACCAATGGCATGACACTATCTGTGGCGGTGTGATTGGTCCACGGCGTTCCCTTTTGAATGATGGCCTTTGATTATTATTAGCTTACATTTATGTACACTCGTCATTGTACTTGTGTATATGGATATGACTTTGTTTTGCAGGGAGCGTATGGATGCATCCTAGGTACTTTATTCTGTTTAGTTCTGGTGAATGGTTGTGTGTGTGCAATACACCCCATATCACATTTGGTACATCAGGAGTTGCAAATCATGTGTACATTTGATTATGACTATCTGATTATTTGATTCGGGTCTATTCATATATCATGTTTAGACATTTGTTTGGGCTCGTAGACATTCCTGTGATTACTCTTATCCTATTCATTGTTCTATATATATATATATTGTTTGGCATTTGTTTGGCAAGTTCTCGTGATCCGTTTCGTTCAAACCTTCGTTTTATTTCCGTTATTATTGTTATTATTATTATATCTGTTCACTGAGCGTTAGCTCAGCCGCGTTTTCTTTTCCTGCGACAGGTAATAAGCGGGAAGCTGGGACATGAGAGTTGAGAGTAGGAAGATTTTAGAGGACCCACCTTTAGAAGAACCATTTTTATTTGGATTTATGTTTTAAGACCTTTCCTTTTGAAGATTTCTTCTATTTAGACTTTGTTGGAATTTAATACTTTTAGAAGTCATTTTGTTTCATGACTTAGTATTTTTATTTAATAAAGCCTTCCGCTTGCGTTTATATGCTCTGATTTGACACCATAACGTAACTCTTGGTCTCTTTATCGGAGTGGGATGTTAAAATTATGGTATCAGAGCCATTTCGACCTAAAAACCTAGGTTATGACCTATGAGGATTGGGTAGACATTAGGCTTCCTTTTGTATTTTGATATTATCGCTTCCTTTTGTATTTTGATCTTAACTCTAAATTGTCTTCGCTGTTTCATTCGTTGACCGAGTATTTTCTTCGACCAAGGATCAGGCAGCTAACTCTCCAGGTACCGTTTCGAGAACTCTCTTCTTGAATGGTCGTACCTTTTTTGTCTTATTTGTTACGGGTGCAACACATTCTGTGGTTTCTGTCTCATTTACTAAACACATTAGCATCTTTCCTACGCTACTTAATTATACCTTACCGATATCTACGCCTATGAAAAGTCTGACCACGAATATCTGAAATGTCCGCTTCGTTTTAATGATAAGATTTGTTTTACTAATTTTCCTCTCTTAAAACTGAGTGATTTCGATTTTATTCTTGGTATGAATTGGTTGAATGTTCATCGCGCCCCTATCGTTTGTCATACCAATCGTGTCATCTTTGGTAATCTGAATAACCCTGAATTTATCTACCTATTTCAATTTTGATTTCAATTTCGGGGACAAAATTTTCTTTTAAAGGGGAAGAGTTGTAAAACCCAAAATTTGAAATTTCATTTCATATTGGGAATTATAAAGATATATCATAAGATATATTGTTAACAAGAGAGAAAAAAGATATTTTGGTTAATTTGATTATTTTGTATATTTACTTTCTTTTATAAAAAGAACCTATTTTAAGGGATAAGTATTAAAAGGTTTTAGCAAGTATTTTGTGTAATCTTCAAAAAGGGAAAAAACTTATTTTGTCCCCCCTCCTCCTTCATTTAGACCGGCCCTTAGGGGTGATTTTACAAGAAAATCTTTTATTTTTGTAGCAAATGATATTTTAAAAAAAGAGTGTAAAAGGTTTAAGCAAATATCTTGTAATCTCCTTAAGTTTTAAGAAAATCTTGTCCCCTCTTTTTCTCTTTATAAGGCCGGCCATATTCACCCTCTCCCATCATTCTCTAAAAATTTTCTCTCCATAATTTTGTGTATTCCTCCATAGAAGCTTCGAGCAAGAAAAAGGTTTAGGTGTTTTTTTTGGTAATTCTTGAAGTTTTGGTGTTCTTAGTGTGGTTTTGATCTTCATTATTTGGTGTATTCTTGGGTTCTTGGTGTTTGATCTTGTACTCCTCCCTCATTACATAGGTAATTCTTGATTTTGTTTCATTCTTGTTATCACCATGATTACATATGCAAAAGTTTTCATAAAAACCTAAAAGATTGTAAGAAATAATGTGTTTATGTTCTTGTCAATTTTTCAAGGGTTTAATCTAATTAAAATGGTTAAATTACATGTTATGAAACCCTAAGATGATTATTAAATGTGTTATTAATAAAAACTACAAGATTAGAAACCCTAGGGTTGGTTTTGATGGGTGTTAATTAGGGTTTTCATGGTTAATAATTATGGGCAGAATTTTAGGTCATGTTCAACGGGGTACATATTAATGATAAAAATTGGTTTTAACATGATTCTTAAGCCTAAAGTTAAATTCAAAGAGTCTAGTTTCTGAAAAATCCGGCCTCATGTTAATTGGAGGTCGGGAAGGTCAATTTTTATATTTTATAAGATTAAGTGTCAAAACTGCAGATTCTGGCCGAAAATTTCAGTTGTAGTGTTTGATTTTTAATTCTCAAACCGTAAAGAGATAGACTTTAAACTTTGATTTGGTAAATCCTCATGATATGTGCTACATCAACGATTTTTTTTAGAAATTTCTGAATTGTTTAAGTTGGATTTTTACGCGTGAACTTTTCGAAGGTTCTGTCAGATCAAATTCGGGATCAGTTTTGGGTAACAAAGGTCAAAGCGTACTTAAACATGGAAATAAATTAAACCAGTGACCATGGGTGTATTAGACATATGTAGGAACCTCTGTAATTTTTGGTGTAATTTTAGAAGATGTTTTTATGGGTCATTTATGTATGGAAACTTACCTTGAATAAGTAGTCAAAATCTGAAATTTTTGAAAACCCTAATTAAGTCACTTAGACTCTATATATGGTAAGACCAAGTGATAAAACTTATATAATAAGATAGATAATAACATGTAATCATAGGTTCTTGTAGATTCAGTGAAGAGGTTGTGATCTTTTGTCTTTGTTGGAAACACGAAAAGTGTCGGTCACTTCCAAGTTGTAACAGGTCTTAGCTCGTAGTTAGTATAATGATTAGATTAGTAATCTAGTCCGGCCCAAGGCCCATGGGAGGCCCAACTTAGCCCATGGCCGGCTAATGTTAGGGTATTTATAGGCCTTCTCCTAGTCTTGGAGAGGGTTGGTTGTTCTATTTCTTATATTTCATTTATACAATTCATCCATTTTCCATCCAATCTCTCTCTAACATTACAACCCACATCTCACTCTTGTTCTTGGTTTAATCTTAAGATTACTAGTATTCTTCAATTGGTATCAGAGCCATAGAGTGGTGTGTTTAGTTTTTGTGTTTGATTAGTGTTCAAAAACCTTTACAAAGAGCAAATTAGTGATTCAAATTTTTTTGGCTTAAAAACCTTAAAGTTTTCATTTTTATTGTTCCTATAGGGTTAGTAATACTAGTTGTACAAGAATTTTTTGCTAAAAACCATTAAAAATCGTGTCTTTTTGAGTTTTGAAAATTTGGGTTTCGTAATAGTTAGGATCGAACTAGAGGGATCGAACAAGGGGATCGAACTAGTCAATCGAACAAGATACTCGAACTAGTGAATCGAACGAGAGGACCGAACGAGCTATTGCATAGGTTGAACCGAACGAGCTTCTTCAGTCTCAATCGAACGAGTAGCTTCTAGTTTGTATCGAACGAGCTCTCTCTAGTTAAGATCGAACGAGTGTTTTTCACTAGTTAGAACCGAACGAAAGGACCGAACTAGGGGATCGAACTAGAGGACCGATCGATAGGATCGAACTAGCGGACCGAACGACAGGATCGAACTAGCGGATCGAACTAGGAGGACCGAACCAGTGAAAAACAAATTTAATTTAAACTTAACAAACTCAATTTTAAATTATACGGTTATTTCTTTGACTTGTAAAATCCCGTGAAACAAACACTTGATCATCCCTCACCGTTTGTCCAAGAATCGTAAAATCCCGTGCAGTTTTTAATTCAAGACTATCAGACAATCAACCGAAACCAAACACAATTCTTTCTTTTCATTCCTCTCTTTCATTTCTTTCTCGTCTTTCGCTCCTTTCTTTCTCTCTTTCTAACTTTCTTGGAAAAATTTCTTTCTATTTCTATTCCTTTCTTTCTAACTCTATGATAGGGGGGGGGGGGGGTGGGGGGGGGGGGGGGAACTTCTATCTATCTTACTTTTCTCTACCCACCTGATCGATCAAATTGTAATCTTTTGATATCACAAGACTCTCTTGTTGATAAATCACTTCTCTCTGGAAAGACAACAAACCACCGATGCTTAAAAAAACACTTGTATGTATCATGGAAAAGCAGAATGGAGCTTTATATGATGAATAGGACCACATAGGAAAGAATATACTTGCATCTGATGAAAAAGACCACCTTGTTTTTGGCCCTTCAATCACTAAGGACGAAGTAACAAGGCTAAAGAATTATGTTGAGCTAACTCCAGCTGAAGCCATTCAAGCAGATTGCGATATTAAAGCAATAACATCATTCTTCAAGCCGACCAACTGAAGATCTATGCTCTTGTAGTCACATCGTGTGCAAAAGATCTTTGGAGAAGATTAAACTGTTTATGCAGAACATCATTAACCAAACAAGAACGTGATGCCAAGCTGTATGAATGAATTTGATAAGTTCACTTACAAGAAAGGGAAGAACCGTTTATATACACTTGAGGTTCACTTTGTTACTCAATGGATATTGAACATTTACAAATGCCCTTGTAGCAGTTTCAAGTAAACACCAGTTCTTAAACACAAAACTCTTTTCAGATGAAATGGAGCAAATTTGTTACTTAGATGTTTAAACTGGTCAAAGACTGCACACTAGCCATTTGATCAACTTCATGCTCATCTCATCAACATGAACGCATGCAATTGAAAGTTCGTTTGATGCATGAACGCAACCCTGATCCAGCTTGCTTTAGTGGCATCTCATCATTAACTCAACCCCAAGCCTACTCAATCCATCTACACCCTCACCAACATCTCTATCCCAACATCACGTTCAACCATATCCCGGAGTCTTCATAGTTTTGTTACACCTTACAACATCAACAATCTCAAAACCAATCCAATCAACACCTCTTACAATACTTATCCAACAAAATGAGTATCAATCCACCATCACCACAAACGTTTAATTCTCAACAACCATAATCCCCACAATTGGAATATGCACCCACAACCTATCAGCATCAACAACCTGCGTTTTCCCAACCAGACTCTAGTCTAGGACGTTCCAGTGTTTCCAAGAAGGGGAAGACCAATTGAACGCAATTAATCATACAAATGTATGATACATTCTAACTGCTGTTAGTCACATCCTGGTATCCCACTACGAACAATCAGCTAAGTGACTCCGTCAACACCCTCGTCAACAAACACCATTATGAAGGAAAAGTGACCTGTGCAGATACCGTTCAGGAGACAAACTACTTAATGCAGCTAGAACAACAAGAAAATACACACCAGGTGCAGTGGTACAACACGGGAAAAAATGACTGTTATTTGTTACAATTGCAAAGGGTAGGGTCATATTGCCAGCAAATGGCACAAAGCCCACAGAGGAAAATGGATGACACATGGTTTTAACGATAAAGTTGTTGTTGGTCAAGCTCAAGCAGTGTCAGGCTTTAACGGAGGATGAAATAGCATTTATTTGGCAATCCAGGACTTCCTGATAATCAAACCACATCAGTCAGTCATTACCCACATGCCTAGCATATCAGCCGAATGATCTGGATGCATATGACTCGATTGTGATGAACTCAATTCAGCAAGATTGCTCTCATGCCAATCTCTCAAGAATGCTCAGAGCACTCACTGAGGTACTTGATCAAGATAATACTGAACTATTGGACTTATCCAATCAAAGTGAGCAATTAGTGAACGTCTTCTGAACAGTCTAATGATGTGAGTCAGTCAGAAACTGACATAATCAGTGATAGCAATATCATTCCTTATTCTCAGTATCTGAGTGAAACACAACAGGAAACTGTTCAGAATTCTAACTCTTATGCTCAACAAGATGTCCTGATATTGTCTATGTTTGATCAAATAACAACCCAAGTGACGCATTGCAACACTGTTAATAAAGCTTTGACTAACCGAGCGTGACAGAATATAAAGAAGAGATTAAAGATTTGAAAGAGAAACAAAATCTTGAAACAGTTTTCAGGATCAAATGAACAGTTTGCCGAGATTGTACATCTTAAGAAAAATCTTTTCGAACAAATGCAAGAAAAGGATTGTTTAATGAAAACAGTTTCTGAACTCACAAATAAGTTGAAATTAGAAGAAAACAGAAATATTGAAAGATTGTTAGGATCACATAAATGGACCCGAACAAAGAAGCTTCGGTCACTCGAAGATGCAAGACAAAAGTCTAGCTCGAAAGACTATGTTAATTAATGTTATGTAGTATAAAACGGGCCAAGATGTAAAAAAGCCCAAAAAGAAAGCCCATCAAAGGCCAAATCTATTTAGTATAAATACACCTAGTTAGTCAAAATGAGGTTAGCTACTTCATTAACCAATTTCATCATAGGGGTTTTGTAGCAACTCTTTTGTTTTCTTCAAAATCAAAAGTTTCTTTAATGTTTAATCTTTCTTTTGCCAATTGATCTGTGATTCAAAAAAAGAACAATTCATCAATCCATGAATGATCTAGTGGATCCTACAATCGGTATAGAGCCTACAATTGATGTATTGATTTGGTTTGTATTTTCTTTGTTATTGATTTCGAAAAAAAAGGTTTTATTGTTTTTGATTATTTGTGTGTTTTTGATTCTTGATTCATAGATGGTTTATGTTTAATCTAATATCACTCAAACCATCTTGTTAGCAATCAACGATCTCGTGATTTTTTTGTGTTCTTTCTTTTTGGTTCGAAAAGTGTTAAAAAAGACGTGGGGATCGAACGAGTTTTAGTCGTTTCGATCGAACGAGCGACATTCGTGTGTGGTTCGAACGAGTGGATATCAAAACAATCGAACAAGGCGTTCGAACGAGGGGATCGAACAAGGCGTTCGAACGAGGGGTTCGAACAAGCGATCGAACGAAGCAATCGAACGAAGGCATCGAACAAGCGATCGAACGAAGCAATCGAACGAAGGCATCGAACAAGCGATCGAACGAAGCAATCGAACGAAGGGATCGAACAAGCGATCGAACGAAGCAATCGAACGAAGGATCGTACAAGCGATCGAACAAGCGATCGAACAAACGATCGAACAAGCGATCGAACAAGCGATCGAACAAGTGGATCGAACGAGAAGACGATCGAACGAGAGGACGATCGAACGAGACGTTCGAACTAGACGATCGAACGAGCAATTTTTTGGACCGAACGAATTTTTTTTTGAAAACTTGTGTGACGAAAAGGGTTTCAGTAAAACGGCCATAACTTTTGATCCGTAAGTCCGTTTTAGGCCCGTTCCCTTCAAATCGAAGAGAAAACCGAGACGGATCACGCTGTAAAACCACCCTTTAAAACTGGTAAGGATTTTTCGAAGGCAAAACCATTGTTTTCTAGGATTTAATTGACGTTTTTTCCGTTTCAAGGACAAACTAGTCCAAGCCTAGTTGAACCGCTCAAGCTAATCCTCCTTACACCAAACACAATAATCAAACAACAACAAAAACATAAACACAAACAACAAATCATGCATCACTTACGATCAGATCCTTTACTAAACAAAACTTATTCAATGGCACCAATGAAGAAACAAATGCCTGCAGGTACCGATACTCGTCCCTCCTATGTTGTTGAAAGTGACTACGATTCCTTGAAGATTCCGTATACACAGGTTACATTCGTGGAAAACCCAATGCAAGCAGAATGAAATCTTAACTAGAATGGGCCCTACACCTCACCCTATTATCACTGAACCCTCCATCTACTGGAGTCTGCTGCTGTGCTCACCAAGGAAGAAAACTTGATTCTGAATTCATAAAGAAGGAAAACAAACAATGAGATGGCTGATTCTCACGCTAAATCATTCTTAAGTTCTAGGCTTCCTAGACACATCTTCAACAACCTCAATCAAACAAGCACTGCAAAGGAGATTTGGGATAATGTGGAGATGCTCATGCAAGGATCAGGTAGGACTATTCAACAAAGGAAGGAAGATCTGTTTGATGAGTACGAACGCTTTCCGAGCAATTCTGGAAAACGAATCAATTCATGACAACTTTGTGCGTTTCCACAAGGCTTGTGAATGACATGAAGGATTACTCAGCTCAACAAACCAACTCATCAGATGAACAAAAACCCAGAGTTTGTCACAACCAACCGCTTATTGGGGTAAGTAATGTGACTAATGTCAAACAGAACATGGATATCTCAACCACACCTTATGTTCATATCTAAGACTCACTAAGCCAAATGGCCTCATGCCAAAAAGACTCTCAAGAAACAGGAGCAGTCTACAAGTATTGTTGATCCACTGGCCTATGTTGCTCACACCACAACTGCACCTGTTCTTCCATCACCCTCAACTTCAAGTCCTCAACCCACTGCTCAGTCTCCGAATGACGCATTGATGGCCACTATGACTCAGATTGCTAATCTCTTAAGTGGTTTCCAAAAGCAAGTTTTCCAGTCCACCACCAACACCAGCTCGCGACTTCCCTCCAACAAAGAGGACTCATGCTACGGTGCATGATGGTCAGATTGTTTACTGAACCAGTTCAGAGGAAGGCTCCTGAGGTAATAATGGTAATACAGGTACTCGAGGCAAGAAGGTGATATTTACAACTCAACTGCAGAGGAGAAGGACATTTTGCACAAGGCAGTGTAAAGAACAGAAAGAGAAAGATGGACTCACAGTACTTTAAGATAAAGCTTTACTGATGGAATGCTAAAGATGAAGAGGAGATGTGTTAGATGCTGAAGCTAAGCATTTTTATTACCCCCCCCTCGCTGATGTGGAATGCACCAAAACCTTATGATCAACCTCAGGCACTGACTACACAAACAAGTGTTCCAGCCAATCACGAGGATGCCATATGACTCAGACGGTGGAATGAAGCCCCAATGCTGCTTCGCTTTCATGGCCGACTTGTCATCCACTAGTGCCAACCAACAATACAGTCAATGAGGACACTCTAATGACAATCAAATCTTTGCAATAATGTGGATTAACAGATTCAGAGAATTCACCAGGAAGAACATTTAACTCCGAGTCTGAGACTGAGATTGATGACAATACGATTCCGTATCAACATCAGTATCTTTTTGACACCGAATGCCCAAAACATCCAACTGAGGTACTGCTGACACATCTGATAAATTATCTTATGATGCCATTAACTTACTTGCAAACCCAACTAGAAGGACCTGCTAAGGTTAACCAAAGAAAAATGTTTGGAAATAGAGACCTTAAAAATGAGCTTCTTCAATGCAGCCAGAAAATGTCGTCTAGATTATCAACAAGGTCCAAACTTGATCTTGAAAACAAAGTTAGACAGGAACAATAACAAGCCCTAGTTATTCAAGCGTATATACGCGTAACACTGAACTTGTGCAAGAAAACGATTGCTTAAAGTCAACATTTCAGGAAAAGTAAAAATCAATTGCATTTTCACAATCGAAAAGGCAAAGATTTTATCTGAGAAAAGATAACTAGCAGATAGTTATCTAGTATGAAATAGTTTTTTGTTTAAAGAATGCTAACAAAGTTGCAAGAGATATGTTGCAAAGATTTAACATGCCAACACAAACTATTCCCATGCTTTCAAAGAAACCTAAAAGGGCAACCAAAGACTTGCACAAGGACATCCTAGGCACCCGTAACCCAGGTCTAGGTTATATGGCCAAGCGTGCTCAACCTGTTTTGTATGATGCTGATACCCTTTTGCATCCCAATCATCACCCTGTGAGTATATGGGATAGTGAAGAGGTCTTGGTTCACCAAGTTGTTAGCATGAAAAAGATGAACGAAAAACCAGGGCATGTTCGACCAGCAAACGGATTTCTATGACAAGCTAAATTGCCCTATATGTTCGTTCCCTCGAAGACTCCTCTTGGAGATCAGGCGTATTGGCTTTCTGCCAACGAAATTGCTAGTCAAGCTAGTAAATCAGCCACACCTGGTACTCCTTTTGTTCGTAAAAGTCACCTCAAGTCAAGTTCTCTGGCAAGTCTCTACGAACGTTAATCTAGTTTTTCCTCAATTTGAAGGTAAGTCATAAAAGAAAGAACAACACAAAGACCAGACTATGTTTCTAGAATGTGTTTTGATATGCAAAAACAGTTTGTGAACATCAACTGTACCGATTTTATTAACGACCATTTCAAAAAACAATCCAAGTTGCTAATGATACATTTTTCAAAGCTATAAAAGAATGTTGAACAGATTTTGTGAATTGGAGGCGAATAAGAACAATGTGGGTTCTGATAACAAGAACCTGACCATAAGAAGAAAATCTTTTAATCATAAATGATCTTAATTGCTGAGTGTTATAGAAAAAGATAATCTGACTCTATTGTGCTTACTTCTCGATATTGTATGTGCCCCCTAGTACGAACTGCCTTTGGTGACGAACTTAGATCTGCATGCGATAGGGAACACACTAAAGTTCTTGAACTTGAAGCTGAGATTTCAAAACAGAAACAACTAATTTCTGAATCTGAGAAACGTTTTGCATTTCTCGAACAGAATTATGTTAGAATTACAAACTTAAATTTCAGAACTAATAAACAGTGCATAAGACACTTCTAGTGCCATTCCAATGCAATTTTTGAAATTAAACAAGTTAAGACAACAGCATCAAGTGAAAGATGACACTATCAGGAATTTAAGATGCTCAGATCCAACATTCATGTGGTGTTTTGAATGTAGGTACCACTGAAGGTATTGTTACCAAACAGGTATTAGAAACTGACAGAATTCAGTTGAAAGATACGATTACCTCACTTAGGATTCAGCTAGATGGCCTTAAGGTAGAATACGTGAGTCTGAAAAGACGATATGATGAACTGTTAAAGCGAATACACACTCACAGGTACTGCATACACTGAATAGCTTAAGTGCCTTCACTCTGAAAAACCAAGCTGAAAGCCCAAGTGACTGGTACAACAATTAAGTGGACCTTCAACATCTGAGACACTAAATGCTTGCTCCTGGAATGTAACAACTTAGGTTCTAAGTATATCCACCACCCAAACGTGCTAACTGGGTCAAACCACCCCGGACCGAAAAGAAGCAGTTAACTTTAAGTGAAACCCCCCAGACCTTCACTCAGAACAAAAGTATCTGATTTTCATCAGGCATCTTAAAGTCAGAAGACACAACAAGACATTCAGTTTCAGTAAAAAGAACCTTGTTCTGCTTATCACATATTTGTGATATTGAGAAAAGGTTAAAATTCCCTAGTTCTTTTACAAAAGACAGACTATCAAAATCTAAATTACCAACTCTTATTCTACCTTTACCAGTTATGTATCCTTTGCTACCTCCAAAGGTAACAGATCCCCCCATTGAATTCTTTAAAATCCTCTAGTTGATCCTTGTTACCAGTCATGTGACCTGAGCATCTACTATCAAATATACCTCTATCTACCATGTTCTTGAGTGGATGATCCTGCACATGAAAAAGAGAAATTAGTTTCTTTTAGGGACCCAGGCCTGTACAGGCTTGGGTTTGCCTTGTGGACCTTTTGTAATCACAGTTCTAATAAAAGTTGGTCCACCATTACAATTGGAGTTTGGTCTAGTGGGTCTCCAATTATAACCTGCTGAGGTCTTAACAGCAGATCCTCAATTTCCCTTTACAGCATTGAAATAAGACATTTTTGTTGTATTTCTATCAATGGGTCTTCTCACAGGTGAATAAGATTTAGAAAAATGTTTTCTTTGATTAAATTGATTCACTTGTGGTCTTTTAGGACTAAAACTGTTTGAGGTCCTGGTAGGTACTAGCTGTCTAGATCTAACAATATTAACATTAGAACTAACAGTACTAACTCTAGGCCTAATAGAATTAACATTTTGCCTAACAGAATTAATATTTGCTCGAACAGTATTAACATTAGGCCTAACAGTATTAACATTTGGCCTACCAGAATTGAGTATTACTAATCTGGGAACAAAATGATTAGCATGATTAATCCTATCAGCATTATTCCATACTGGTTTTGTCACCCTATTGCCAGTATTAAAAACCCTTTGTTTCTTAGGTGCAGACTCTCTAGCCATTTTCTTTTCATAGTAGTCACAATCTTTGATCAAATGGCTTAAACTACTACAAACAAAACATTTCTTCTTTGTGAAAGAGTAACCTTCCCCTAGTTCTCTTTCCATCATAGCATTCCAATTCTTCCTGTTAACTTTAGGTGTTTCTTGATCTTTGATTGGTTGCCTAGGAGTTTTTATGTGTGTGACACAACTAGGTTCAACCTCTTTTGATTTTTGGGCAGACACGCCTTTTTCATTTGTTGTAATAGGTTTAGACACATACACTTCTTGAGGTAGTCTTGAAATCTCAGATTCAAAATCAACAGAATATATAGATGAAGTTCCAATAGATCCTGCACTGTCATTTGATTGGACAGGTAGCAACATTCAATGGATCTATCATCTTTATACACTGGGGTTCATGGCTCTTTGGGGTTCCCTTTTTTACCATAAACATACAAAGACTCTTCAATTTCTTATTGTGGTTTTAGGAGTATAATCTACACTTAAGGGATGTTGGAACACCTTTTAAAATTCTTTAGTTTGTGTATTAATCTACTACAAAGGTTTTCCAACTGAGTCCTCTTCTGTACAAATAAAAACAGAAAAATTCATTTCTTCCTCATAACTTAGAACCTCATTATTTGATTTTATTTCATACCCTAAGCCAATTTTACTACTTGAACTCATGCCGAAATTTTTAATCTCCAAAGATTCTTGGAAAGAATCTTTCCTATGAATTCTAATTTTTTCTGCAATTGATCTTTTCTTTTACAGCTTTCATTTCCAATTCTCCTATTTTTTAAGCTTTTTCATCTTTTTCATATATTTCTATTTGCCTGATATGTATTTTCATTTAGAGAAAGTTGTTGTTTTTGAAAAGTAACAAGTTGAGCTTCTAGTTTCTTAACAGCTTGACTATAGGCAAGTATTTGTGCTTCTTGATCACCTAACTGATTCATTTGTTCATCACACAGTGTTTTAAGGGTATTGTATGAATCAATGCAAGTTTTAGAACATAAAGATACCTCACTACTAGAGCTGATAGCCATGAGTGCATGATTTGTCTCTTCATCTTCAGTATGTTCTCCCCAATTGACAATACCATCATCCATTGTCAGCAAGCCCATCTGATTCTTCTCTTGTTTTCCAGCTTCTTGGTGTTGATAAAAAGAGTCTCTCTTCTTCTTTCCATCATGTGTCCCCTTTGTTGTACATTCCCTAGCAAAGTGACCAGTGTTGTGACAATTGAAGCATTCAAGCTTCTTTTTGTCAAAACCAACAGGTGCTTTTCCATCAACACGAACTCTCCTTCCTGTTTTCTTATAGAACTTCTTCATTCGAATAGCAATCATTGCTATCTGCCAGTTTATGTCCATCTCTTCAATGTCCAAGTCATCAATCTGTTCCAGGTCTTCATGAAGCAAGTCCCAGTCCTCTGATTGTTTGGCAAAGAGGGAATAAATAACTTCATCAGCAAAACTAGCAAGAGCTTCTTTTTCTGGATTTAGGTGAAGAAGTGAAGGAGTGCAAGTAACTGTAGGCACCAGTAAAAGCAGACTTATCCTTATAGTGCTGCTTTTGCTTTTGTGAAACAAAGCATCATTTGAGCACTTGAAGATGTTTTGAGGCACCTTGGATTTCCTGCACAAAAACCCTAAGGTTATTGTATAGATCATTATATGATAAAGGTCAACAGGGTCTGGTTTAGTTCTCATAGTCATTGCAGAGTGGACCATGTGGGGGCAAAGATCTGAGAAACTTATGATTTTGCATCTCCGTTGATACTTCAGCCCATGGAGTTCCAACTGTGAAAAGTAAATTGTTGGAATCTATCATATCCCTTTTCTAACCCTTCAGAACTGGATATTGTAAATGCTTTAAACTGTTGTTTGAAAACAGCCTTCTGCATTTTCTTCGAATTTGCATTACCACCAAACCTAGTTCTAATGGCTTCCCAGATTTCTTTTGCGTCATCCATTCCATGAAATCTTCTCATATGTTGGCCATTAGCAAGAAATTCTTAGCCTTCCTTTCCTTTTCAACAGCTTGAATTTCTGCAGCAGTTACTGGTGGAAGTATTCAAATAACACCATCCTTTCTAGTTGAAATTCTTTTCTTAGAGTTTCCATTTTGAATTACCTTCAAAACATCATTGTCAATGTACTCAAGGTAATGCTCCATCTCCATAGCCCATATATCATACTCCTCCTTCTTCAGAATTGGGAGTTTGATATTTGAGATAGCAGTTGTTTGAGGAATCACCTATTGTTGTTGTTTAGGTGCAGCACCAGTGTCTGATGCATCTTCATGGTTTGATGCTTCATCATCACTGAGATGTTGAGAGAACCCATCATTAGCAGGTTGAGACATTTTGTAAAGATCTGAAAGAGAGTGTTTGTTTGTGGTTCTAGTGATTCTTCTTACTCAGAGTCCCTCTATTGGCTCTTGTTGGAAACACGAAAAGTGTCGGTCACTTCCAAAGTTGTAACAAGTCTTAGCTCGTAGTTAGTATCAGGATTAGATTAGTAATCTAGTCCGGCCCAAGGCCCATGGGTGGCCCAACTCCAGCCCATGGCCGGCCATTGTTGTATAAATAGACCCTCTCCTAGTCTTGGAGAGGGTTGGTTGTTCCATTTTCCATACATTCATTTTATACATTCATCCATTATTCCATCCAAGTTTCTCTCTAACATCCCAACCCACATCTCACTATTGTTCTTGGTTGATCTTAAGATTACTAGTATTCTTCAATTGGTATCAAGAGCCATGGAGTGGTGTGTTTAGATTTTTGTGTTTGATTTGTGTTCAAAACCTTTACAAAGAGCAAATTAGTGATTAAAATTTTTTTGGCCTAAAAACCTTAAAGTTTTCATTTTTATTGTTCCTATAGGGTTAGTAATACTAGTTGTACAAGATTTTTTGCTAAAAACCATTAAAAATCGTGTCTTTTTGAGTTTTGAAAATTTGGGTTTCGTACTAGTTAGAACCGAACTAGTGATTCGAACAAGAGAATCGAACTAGAGGACCGAACAAGATAATCGAACGAGCTGTTGCATAGGTTGAACCGAACAAGCTTCATCAGTGTCAATCGAACGAGTTTTTCACTAGTTAGGACCGAACGAAAGGACCGAACGATAGGATCGAACTAGTGGATCGAACGATAGGATCGAACTAGAGGATCGAACGATAGGATCGAACTAGAGGATCGAACGTTAGGATCGAACTAGTGAATCGAACGAGAGGACCGAACTAGTGGACCGAACGAGAGGACCGAACCAGTGAAAAATAAATTCAGTTTAAACTTAACAAACTCAATTTTAAATTATACGGTTATTTCTTTGACTTGTAAAATCCCGTGAAACAAACACTTGTCTTCCCGGTTTTGTCAAGAATTGTAAAATCCCGTGTAGTTTTAATTCAAGACTCAACAATCACGTATCAAACACAATTTCTTTCTACCACCGATCGATCAATTTGTAATCTTTTTGATATCACAATGACGTCTCTTGCTGATAAATCTTTCTCTGAAGGGAGCAACAAACCACCGAGCTTGAAAAAACACTTTATATGATTCATGGAAAAGCCGAAAGGAACTTTATATGATGGAATAGACCACATGGAGAATGATACTTGCATCTGGTTGAAAAAGGACCATTGGTTTGCCTTCTAATCACCGAGGATGGAGTACAAGGCTAAAGGAATATGTTGAACTAAACTCCAGCTGAAGCCATTCAAGCAGATTGCGATATCAAAGCTATAAACATCATTCTCCAAGGCCTACCAAACATTGAAATCTATGCTCTTTGTAAGTCACATGTTTGGCAAAGGTGAATAAAAAATTTTTTCTTTGGGAGAAGGATTAAACTGCTGATGCAAGGAACGTCATTGGAGCCAAACAAGAAGTGAGTGCAAGCTGTATGATGAATTGATAAGTTCACTTTCATGAGGAGAGACTTACATGAGTACTACTTGAGGTTCACTCTGTTACTCAATGATATGAACATTTGCAAGATGCCATTGGAGCAGTTTCAAGTTAACACCAAGTTCTTAAACACTCTTCCTGATGAAGGAGCAAATGTGGTACTGATTGTTAACTGGTTAAAGATTGCACATACCAACCGTGATCATCCTTCATGCTCACCATGCAACAACATTGAACGACATGCTAATTGAAGTTCGTTTTGTTGCATGAACGCACCCTGATTCCACTTGCTTTAGTTGCTCCACCATTTAATCAGCCAGCTTATCAATCTCACTACACCTCACCAACAGTCTCTATCTACATTACGTTTTCTCCATTTTTTTTTGTTTTTAATTCAGTCTTCACGTTTGTTTCACCTTATCAAACTAACAATTCACAACAAATCAATCAACACCTCTTTTCCTTTTATTATCCCATCAAATGAGTATCAACCCATCATTCTCCACAACGTTATTTCAACAACATCAATCCTAACAAGTTGGAATATGCTCCCACAACCTATCAACAGCAACAACCTGAGTTTTCCCAACCAGACTCCAGTCTAGTTGTTCCAGTGTTCCAGAAGGGGGATGATCCAATTGACGCAATTAATCACATGATGTCATTCTTAACTGTGTAGGTTCACCATCCGGTATCCTCCTGCGTTAATCTAGCTAGGACTTCGTCAAACCCTCGTCAACAAGCTACCATCTATGATGGAAAAGTGACTGTGCAACCGGTTCTGGGGAGACAAACTACTTATGCTGCTGGAACAACAAGAAAATACACACTGGTGCAAGTGGAAGCAACACGGGGAAAAAAGGACTTGTTATTTGTTACAATGCAAAGGGAGGGTCATATCCAAGCAATTGCACTAAGCCCGAAAAGGAAAAGGATGAAACATGGTTTAAACGATAAGTGTTGTTGGTTCAAGCTCAAGCTGGTGGTCAAGCTTTTAACAGGAGGATGAAATAGCATTTTTTGGCAGATCCAGGGATTCTGACATTCAAATCTCAGACGTCATAAAACCCCCATTGCTGCTTATCAAGCCGATGAATCTGGATGCTAATGGACTCTGATTGGTGATGAACTCAATTAGCCAAGATTGTATCTTGGCACAATCTCTCAAGGAATGGCTTAGATGCACTCACTGACGGTACACATCAGATAATCTGAACTATGACTTAATCACTCCAAAGTGAGCAGATCATGAGTTTACTGAACAGTCCAGTAGAGGTGAGTCAGTCGAAACTTATCATAATCAGTGATATAGCAATATCATTTCCTTATTTCGTATTGAGTGTGATACACAACAGGAAAACTGTCCGAGAATTCTAACTCTTTGCTCAACAATGATGTCTGATATTGTATATGTTTGAAAAATTAATTACCCATAGTGACGCATTGCAACACTGTTAATAAAGCTTTGTCCTACCGTGCTTGACGATATAAAGAAGAGGTTAAAGATTTGAATAGAAAAACAAAAATATGGGTGAAAAGTTTTCAGGATCAAATGAACAGTTTGCGAGATTGTACATCTTAAGCAAAATCTTTCCGAACAAGTGCAAGAAAAGGATTGTTTAAATTGAAACAGTTTCTGAACTAAAAAATAAGTGAAATTAGAAGAAACAGGAATATTGAAATGCGAAATTGATTTAGGAAAAAGAAATCAAGCAACTTGCACAACATCATTTTCAAAAGAGGTCAATCTGCGCAAACTGTTCATATGATGACTAAATCCAAAAATTTTTATGATCATTCCTCGAAACTATGAGTCGGTTTGAAAAACCTTTCTGTCTTAAGAAAGCTCGGGAGTCAATGCAATGCTTGTATGGCGGGTATACCATTCTTAAAATGTTACTATTGTGGTTCATTCTGATGAAAACAGTAGAGCTAGTGAAAAGAGTAGTTCAATAAATGCTTTTGAAAGAACAAGAATGGTTGTAAAACATAGAGTGAACACTAAACCCATTAATTATGCTGTTCTTAATAACGATTACTACAAACGATTTGTTCTACAAACTGATTTATATTGTGAACATGCCTATTGGAAAGAGGCTTCGGTCCCAGCTTTAGACCCATCTCATTCTTCCACAACCGTCATAGTTGAGGTTCCAAAAGAACTTCCTACAGTAAGTATGGTGAATACTAGCTTGAAAGAGCTTAAACGCTATCTTACTGGCTTTGATCAGGTTGTTAAAGAAAGAACCACTGCCACAGCTATCACTGAGGGCACGTGGGGGTTTGAACATACAAAGGCTTGTTTTCGAGATGAGATCATTCCGTTTATAAAAAACTTAAAAGATATCTTCAATAACTTCAACCGATACTTGGTTGAAGAGCTTGCTGATGTCCAAAAAGTCTTTTATCAGATGGAACAGGCTGTCGAACAACATCGCTTGGAGTCCAGAACTTTCGAAGTTAAAATGAATCAAGTTTTGGGTGAAAATGAACGACTCTTGGCACAAGCTATTGATAAGGATATTGTACAAACTGTTATGAATTTGTCTGTGAATGCAAGTGGTGAAACTGTGCCTGAATGTCAAAAGTGTCTCGAACTCGAGACTGAGCTTGTCAAGAAAAAGGATTTTGTTGATAAAGAAACTTACGATAAACTTTGCAAGTGTTTTACAACTCTTGAAAAACATTGCATCACTTTGGAAGCTGATTCTCAACTTAATCAAGAAATTTTTCAACAAGAAAACAGTGTTTTAAATCAAAATGCTCCGAGTTTTACTCAATTGTTTGAATTAAGTGAATTGAAAGCTCAGTCTCAAGCGAAAGACACTGTCATAGTCAAGTTGAAAGAGCAAATTAAGTCCTTAAAAGGAAATGTGGAGGATAGTTCAGTCAAAATGGACATGGATGAAATAGAGACACTTAACATAGAATTGGAACATAGAGTGACAAAACTTGTTACTGAGAATGAGCATTTGAAACAGACTTATAAACAACTTTATGACTCGATTAAACCAAAACGTGTTCAATCAAAAGAACAATGTGATGCGTTAATCAAGCAAGTCAATATAAAGTCTGGGGAGATTTCTGATTTAAATGCAAAACTTCAGGAACAAGGTTTGGTCATAGCAGCCCTAAAAAATGAGTTAAGGAAACTTAAAGGAAAAGCGATAGATAACAAGGAGACTGTGACCCACTCTGTTGATCCAAACGTGTCTAAGGATAACATGGAACCAATCACACCCAAATTGTTGAACAAAAGGACTGCTCACTCTTCGTATATTAAGCATACCCAGGAAGAAGCTTTGGTCCTTAGGGATATAGTCGAACATGTAAAAGCAAATTATCCTCAAGATCCACTTTTAGAGTCTGCCTTTAGGTATACCAAAGTCATTCAGGATTTGCTTTCACACATAAGTAGATCATGCCCTAGCATCAACAATTGTGGTCCTCAATTAATTGAGGTCATACCAAGGAAAAAGGACAAGCAGGTTAGGTTTGCCGAATCACTCACATCCAAAGAAACCACAAAACCAGTTTCACCTTCAAACATAGTTTCTAACAAACGTGTGTTGCATTCTACAGGAGTAAGACTTTCTACTAGTGCTAGCGGATCACAGCCTTCAGGCAATACAGGCAAGGTACCATGAAATGGAATAGGATTCTGAAAACACCAAGTAGTACTTCAAGAATAACGTAAGTAAGCTCACCCTAAGGAACGTTAAATCTATTTTGAATAAAAGGAAGGTACTGTTAAAGTATAATGAATCTGCGGTGTGCAAATCTCAAGAAACAAGATAATTCTGATTAGTCTGTATAACCGTGATGATATGCATAACTTCTATAATTTTGTGTGTTTTTAATTCTATGAATGATGTGAAAATTTCGTGCTAAACCTAAGAAAGAAAAAGTCTAATAAAGATATTTTGGAAACCAACTGGAAAGATTTGTTTCACTCAAATCAGAGATAATTGGAAACCTAACCGGTCGGAAAATACCTTCACTATTGTAGAAAACGTGTGCCCTTTAACTAGGATTACCACTACTAATGAAGTGCCTTCTAGAAAACCAATAGTTCTAGAACTGAATCGACCAAAACTTATGTAAATTTGGTATACTCAAGGAAACCAAGGAAGGAATAAAGAATACTAGTCCGTTTAGCAAAACTAAGGTTATAAAACCAAGTCTGCTAACAAACAGGACCCCAGTAAATACTGGTGATCCACAAAAACCAAAATTCCAACTACTTTTCTTAAAAGAATTGAAGGTTGTCCCAATCGACCTCTGGTATTTGACCTGGTAGTTCGAAAAGCACAAAACCGGAATCGCTCTCAGCCTCACCTAATTTCGTCAGTAAATTCTTGGTACAGTCAAATTCGGAAATTGATAAGTGCAAAGATAATGGGTTATGGAGACTTTCAGATTGGAATGTACTATTTCAAAGGGGGTTTTATTTACGTTGAAGACTTGGACATAATCAATTTTCTTGTGGGACAATTCTGTGATTCAAATCTCAAAGTAGCTTTTCGTCAACACACATGCTTCATTCGCAACTTAGAAGTTGTTGATTTATTGATGGGGTCTCGATGGAATAACCATTATACACTCTCACTTGGGAATATGATGCATCCTCTCCCATTTGTCTATTGGTCAAAAAAGGTCGTCTAAAACCAAGGTCTTGGTTATGGCATCGACTACTATATCTCACTTGAACTTTGTGAAATTAATCAACTTGCAAGACATGGACTTCTACGAGGGTCTCCTAAGCTCAAGTTTGAAAAGGATCACTTAGCTCTGCATGTGCATTAGGCAAAAGTTCAAAGAAACTCCACAAACCCAAATGCGAAGATAACCAATCAAGAAAAGACTCTATCTGCTGCATATGGATCAATGGGGCCAATGCCGTGTCCGAGTGGACAAATGGAAAGAAGTACAAAATCCTCGATATTTGACGACAGACTACTCTCGACTTTTCCATGGTAAAATGTTTGCGATCAAAAGATGAAGCTCCAGATTAATTATCAATTTTTTAGAAGATGATCCAAGTATGACTTAAGAAAACCGTCACTGTCGCATCATAACAGATAATCGGTAACCGAGTTTGTTAACAGACATTGCGTGAATATTAGATAGCTACAATCTCTACATGAAACCTCATTGCACGCTCTTCACAGCAAAACGGTATTGTTGAAAGAACGAAATCGTACGCTAATTGAAGTAGCCCCGCACTAAGGTTAATTTATGCAACAGCTCATTTATTTCTATGGGCCGAAGCGGGTTGCACAGATGTTATACCAAAATCGTTCCATGATACGTCATCTCCACGGGTAAAAAAACAGGACCAATATGACTTTTTGCACGAACAAACCTCCCGATCTATCGTACGTTCATATGTTTGGGTGTCACTCTGCTACCCACTATGATTGCGAGAATTTGGGAAGTTACAACCGAAGGCTGACATTGGTATTTTCATTGGATATGCACCCACAAAGAAAGCATTCCGAATTTATAACAGACGTACCAGACAAATAATTGAGACCATTTATGTTGTCTTTGATGAGCTGACCGCGATGGCTTCTGAACACATAGTACATTGACCCGCGCACTTCATGAAATGACTCCTGAAACAATCAGTTCAGGACATCGTACCAAACACCACGCTCTTCCACAAGAACCATTTGACCACCTTCGAGATCTGGAACTGGGATATATGTTTTGTTTTCCAAAACCATGTTTGAGACGAGTCACTTAAAATCCCCAACCTTATGTTTGATTTACATGCAAACAAAGTCCATTGCTCCTAATCTGAAGTAGTTGCACCTGAACGATGTGTACATCAACTGGTTACCTTCCTCAACTACAATTGATCAAGATGCACCATCACCAAGTAAACTTCTCCTACAACACAAGAACTCAAACACCCATTCTTGTTCTACCATGCTGTTGAAGAGATAATGCATGATATTAAAAGACGCACATATGGGTTAATGATCCTTACTTGGTATATCCAATTCCAACAGTTACTCTCTGATCATCCTCATCATCAGATGTTATTCATACAATTGTGCCTCCCGATCACCAAGTTTCTGAACACAATAGCAAATGGACTAAGGATCACCCACTTGAGAATATAATCGGTGCTCTCGACAGACCAGTTTCCACACGACTACAACTCCATGAACAAGCCTTATTCTGCTACTAGAGCCTTTCTCAATCATTGAGCCTAAGAACTACAAAAGATGCTTTAAACTCGAGCATGTTGGATTGAAAGCAATGCAAGAGAACTTCAAAATTTGAATAACCTGGAAGTTGGGAACTTGTTCTCCTCCTAACAAAAGCATTTGGCATTTTCTCTTAAGTGGATCGATAAGGTTAGCATGATGATTAGGATAAGTATTCTGAAAAACAAGGCTCGTTGGTCGCTCGTGGTTATCGTCAAGAAGAGGGAATCGATTTTGAAAGCTCCTTCACTCCAGTTGCAAGAGACCTAAGGCTAAAACGAATTTTCTAGCGTTTGCTGCACATGATAAACATGGTCATTTACAATGGATGTGAAAGGACTGCTTTTTGAATGTAAATTGTGGGAAGAGAGGGTATGTTAGCCAAACCGAAACGGATTTGTGGATCCAGACAAACCTAACAAGTGTACAACATAAGAAAGCTTTTAAAATGGTTTAATAACAAGCTCCACGCGGCTTGTGGTATTGATATGGTTATCTTCATTCCTGCTATCCAAGTAACTACTCAAAAGGCTCAGTGGCGAATCCTACTACTCTGTTTCATCCAAGAGAAGGCAAGGAAACTATTACTGGTACAAATCTATGTTGATGATATAATCTTTGTTGCATCTACTCCTGAACTTTGTGATCTATTTGCTAAATAATGTGTTTCAAAAATCAAGATGTCGATGAAGGGTAACATCTCATTTTCTTATGACTACAATTTCTCAAAGTCCCAAAGGGCATCTTCATAAAACCAATCTAAATATGCTATTGAATCACTAAGAAATATGGCTTTGAATCTGTGACCCCGTTGATATCCCATGGTGGAGAAGACCAAACTCGATGAGGAAAAAGACGTGAATGCTGTAATCCAACACCACTATCGTGGTAGTGATTGCACCCTTCATTTATCTTACAAGCCAGTAGACTGACCTACAATTTGCTATATGCAAGTGTGGCCCGGTATCAGCATCGGCCTAACCGAAAAGCACCTAAATGGTAAAAAAAAGGATCTTTATTGTAATCCCATAAAAGGAACCGTACACGGGTCTTTGGTATCCGAATGATTCTTTCTTTGCACTCGACAGCCATTGCAATATGTCTGATCATGCTGGTTGTCAAGATACAACCCGTATGCACATCTGGAAGTATACAACTTTGGGAGATAGACTTCTTGTGAGCATGGTCGTCTAAAAGCAGAAAGCGCTTCAAATACCATTACGAGCTAAAATATATTGCTCCAGTCCGGTTGTTTGACTCAAGTCCTTTGGATGAGATCACCACTATACCGTCTAATGGCATTGGATCAATAAAATTCCTAATGTACTGTGATAACCAACAGTGCTATGCCTTATGCTGCACAACGTTCAACACTCCAGATCAAAGCATATAAGACATCAGATTCATCTCATCAAGGAGCATGTTGAGAATGGTTTATCTAACTTTACTTTTCAATACAGGAATATCAATTGGCGGACATCTTCACTAAAGCTCTTGGCCGAAAAGAATTATTTCTTATCAACAAGCGGGAATTGCGGAGTTTTTACGCCGTATACTCTGAATACAATTGGCAATGAAGTTGATGAATAGTCGTGGTAACCAATTCAAAATATCCTGTATAATAAAGTAAATACTTAAAATCATAAAAACACAAAAAGATTTTTATTTTCATTTTTAATTTTTTTTTATTATAAATTTATTAAAACAAAGAGAAAAATATAAAATCAGAAAACCAAAAAGATTTTCTTTTATATAAACTTTCAAAAACAAATACAAAATTAAAAAAAAAATGAGAAAAATTCAAAAATAATGATTACAATGCATGTCCTTCTGAAATCGATAACATATACCTGGTCTAGAATATGTCATTCAACAATGATACAAGCCTGTAAATGAAGTTCGAGCAGAAGTTTCAAATATTTTCAAAACATGCCAAATGGCTTGCTATTATTTCAGATAGTAACCCGCTTTTCACATTAAGGAAAACATGTCGTCTAAAAGTCAGTTGTTTCTTAACAACGGGGAGTTTATTCTCGGCATGAGTCTTACTCTATGACCATGCAAAGGCTTGTGATTACTTTGCATCACAACCCGTGCTACCTATATTCCATAAGTGTACGTCTCAGTGCGCTTATGTGTTAAAATAAGAGAAATCTTATTTTTGTTGGTAAAAAGTTGTCTCATAATGATCATGTTTCATAATCACAAAAAGATTTTTCAAAGATAATTCGACTTCTCAAACAATGACAACAGCTCTTTAAATAGAAAACGGGTCATTATTTGAGGGGGAGAAATCGTCATCAAACAATCTTGTAAAATGGTCTTTCAAAATAAGTTCGAAGAAATAATGGATAAAGTTTTGGATAATGACTGATAACAATATCAAGAATTTAATTTTATATTAACTTCAAGTGCTTTAGATGTCCATTCGTTTAAACTTATAAATTAGAGACTTAGTGAATTCAGGCATTTAAACTACAATGATCAAATTGCCAACACCTCATAGTTTGAAAAGACTTAGAATGCTGGAAAATACTTTCATAGTTTTATTAAATGCCTTGAAGTTAAATTCTCACGGGAATAGATTTAAGCTTATCAATCTTAAACACAATCTCGACTAAGTATGCGTATAATATTTGCCTGATTTCCGACGTGTCGAAAGCCAGCACTGGGGAAGAAGTAGATGTATACTGAATAGTGTGCATGGCCCTCTTTGAGGTTAGCTTCTTTTGTCTTTGAGGTTAGCTTCTTTTGATTTAGGCTGTGATGAATCTTTGGTGCACTATTTCAATCACATGTAGGAAATACATCTCTTCATTAGCCATATGCATCATTTGAGTCTAGGTGGAAGTGTTAGGATATAATTATTTAAAAAATGGAGAAAAGTTCTTTCTTTCAATAAATGCTTCCTCAAATGTTCATTCCCTAAGCTTATCTTAAAAGAATTAGAAAATTTGATAAAGAGGTACAAAAAGGTAGATGATTCCTTAAGTCCATCAGTATTATGCAAAAAGAAATGAGTACATTAGGACTTAATTGAACTTAGTGTGTATTTCCATTTCGACTACATAGACGGAATATTGTGATATCGGGACTTAGTTGACTTTGGGAGTTACAATTTATTTCATGACTATCCTTGTAAAACCCCATTTTTACAATAATACACGGAAGATAATCTGAGGGTATTACTTCATGGATACAACAATTCATAATCTAGAAAAACAACTTTAAAAGAGAAGTTGTTGGAAAAATTTTAGTTATCATTCATTATAATCAGAGTTTTTACAAATCCAGGTCAAAAATCTACAAACTTCATGTTTGAATGATAACAGATCAGAACCACCTTCGAGCCATGCCACTCCGTATCCGCAACTTGCTCAAATTACCTGAGATAAACATGCAAAAAATCAACATAAAGGTTGAGTGAACAATTCATAGGTTTGGAAATGTAATATATTGAATACAAGATATAGTGTAAATGCTGGTACTGCATGGATAATTATCCATGGAGAAACATTATAATCATGGAGAACAGTATTATCATAGAGAACATTATTATTACCCTAAACTCATGAATCACATAAGAGATATTAAAGAGACATTGGGAGATATTACCCAAAGATATATTAAAGAGATATTGGGAGATATTACCCAAAGAGATATTAAAGAAATATTGGGAGATATTACCCAAAGAGACATTAAAAAAATATTGGGAGATACTACCCAAATAGACATTAAAAAAATATTGGGAGATACTACCCAAATAGATATATAAGAGATATTAAAGAGATACTACCCAAATAGATAATATCCATGGACCTAGCCAATAATAAAATCAGATAGCATATATTTTTTTAGCATAACACTTGTAATTCATGAATTTTATAGTAGGTATCACAGGATTATAAAGTATGTGAGGTTATAAACTCATTAAGTCTTTGAAA
Organism: Tanacetum coccineum; assembly: GCA_026074375.1. Classification (NCBI taxonomy): domain Eukaryota; kingdom Viridiplantae; phylum Streptophyta; class Magnoliopsida; order Asterales; family Asteraceae; genus Tanacetum; species Tanacetum coccineum. The sequence continues at coordinate 31,415 of BQNB010062646.1, forward strand.
AGTAATCACATTGTTATAAGATAAACTAGTATATAAAAGAGTTTGTAATAAGCATGTATCCCCCTCACGGGTTTTTTAAAACATTAAAGAGATTGAAAAGCGAGGCTATGAACTCACGTATCATAATAGAATATAGTTTATAGCATGTATCCCCCTCGCGGGTTTATAAAACATTTAAAAGATTGAAAAGCGAGGCTATGAACTTCACCTGATATGTAGATGTAATAAATATTCCAAAATGAAAGCTACTACCTTATCACAATCTTAACAGGGAATTTGATATAGCAAATGATTAGTATACACCACGTCGAAACAATCGGAGTAGAATAGTCAAGTCCTTAGAAGATAGTACTTTTAAGAACTATTAGATTAAGAGTTATGAGTTTTGATGATTGAAGAGTTTGGGAATTATTGTATCACCACAACCGTCCTGAGGCCATCAAATTCAAAGTCATTCAGCTACGTATGGAGGAGCTAGGCACATATAAAATCGTAACCCCCACAACTCAGTCAGAACGTAATACCAAGATTGAAACCTCTTAATATGAAGCTCCCAATAATTGTGAATTATTTCACTGGTTTTTAAAATCGTTTTTAATCACAACTGGAAATGTTAAGCACGTCAAGCGTTAATTAAAGTATGTCTGTAAGGTTATAAAATATGATTTTACACTTTTCAAAATGTTACATTATAAGACCCTAGGATTGGAAATTGCAAGTAGAACCCCTGGGTTTGCATTGTTAACGACTTTGGTCCTTCACTAAGTAAGAATATACCCAAGTAAACCTTGGATTTGAAAAGTGACATAATAACCCCTAATTATAACTTTGTAAAATGACATATTCAGCCCACTTATTATATAATTTTCCAAAAGTTACGATATATTACCCCTTGCAATGGATTATAATTAAAAAACAATGTCCAAATTGCCATGCAAGCTTATTTTTAACATTTCATTAGACATATATAAAGTTTTTTAATAAACAAAAAATGAAGTTTTACACAGTTTAATTAACGATTCGCTAAGTCTAGGAAGAAACAACTGGTCCAATTAGGTTTAAAAACATTAACCGCGGGTTTTAAGGTCAAAATTCTCCTTATTAACTTATCAAGTAATTATTTTAACATTATAAATAGCTATTAGTGATTAATTATAACAAAAGTTTACAAGTTTAATCCACCATAGTTTAAGTAAAAAACATGAAATTAGGGTTGTCGGGTGTACCGGTTTTTGGATCAAAATGAAAATGAGCATGAATTGAGTTATGAAACTTTACAAAGTATATTGAAGGATCAAACGAACATTATAAAGGTGTAGGAGCAGAAGTAGAACATCCAGAACCTGGGTTTGAGCTTCAAGAGCAAAAATGTTGGACAAACGGTTCAAAACGGACTTTCACTTGAACAGGATAGAGTAACGACTCTCGGGCTTCCGTTCTTTGCTTTCTTTTTTGCTTCCTTTCTGTACTTGAGCCTTTCTGTACTTGAGACTTCTTAAGATCTATTAGAATTCATATTGAGCAAGTAGTTGCTACTATGAAGGGTTATAGAGGAAGAAGTGGGGGATGAAGAAAAATAAACAAGGATGGCTTCTATTTATACTTGTGCAAGTTCAAGGAGAGTAAGCAAGGCTTCATTTCTGATCTAGACACATGTAAAAGCTAGTATAAGATGTTTTAAGGCTAGAAAATGAGGAGTGGAAGGTCTAGGAGTAGCTTAGATGTGTTGGATGACCTTCTTGCTGCCGCGACTGAAGAGAAGAAAAAAAGAGGCCATGTGTTCTCATTCTTGACTTTGGATAAGTTAAAGCTGCTTAGTAAGCTGCTACAAAGAGTCTAGAAGAGTTATTAGGTGGTCATTTGCACATGGTATCATTTTAAATGGGTCAAAATGAAGTTACAAAGGGTGCGGGTCAGTTTTGGGTTCGGCATGGTTTTCAAGAGTCTTTCCAAGGTACATTGTATTTATAATGATTAAGGATAGATGAAATAGGTTATTAAGGTCTGGTATTAAAGTAATTATCAAAGATTAGCAATTGGTTTGGGTTAAAACGGATTAGAATTGATGAAACGAGGTCACAAGTTCAAATAGGGCTCGTTTAGGGTTTTCTTGACTTTCTTAGCTTATATTTTGCATACTTTTGATAGGAATGATGGAATACAAATCCTAGGGCTTATATAAAGTATTATCAATGAAGTTTGGTCGTTGGTTTAAGTTAAAGTGGGTTGAAATTGAGAAAACGGGTCAAAATCACAATTAGGGCATAATTAGGGTTTTCTGGATTCATTAAGGTTTTCTAGGCTTTGATTTCTTGTACATTGCTAAGTTAATGATAGATAATGATTTGTAAACTTATTTTATGAGTTTACAATGGCCCTTGGTTGGTTATTTGGGATTAGAATGGTTTAAAACAAGTAAACAGGTTAAATGAACCAATTAGGTACATTTAGGGTTTCTAAGATATGTTTTACGTACAAGTGAAGTAAAATGATGAAGTAATGATGAAATAATGATTTAATAGGATTGATATGATCGTAAAATAAGTTATTACAACTTATTTGAGTGTTGGTTTGGGTTTACAATGGATAAAAGCCAAGAAACAGGTCATGGTTTAGAAACTAGCTCGGTTTTAGGGTTTAGGGTTTTGAATTAGGGTTTTGAGTGCAAAAAGATGTATGAAAGCTTATGAATAGAATATTTAGGGTTTACATCTTGTAGAATGAGTGTAGTAGCTTGTACATAAGTGGTGGTGAAGAAATTAGAATGAAAACGGAGGTAAAACGGCTATTTTAGAGATCATGCTTAATGACTTGTACATTGAGCTTTTAGAGATTTGTACTTTGACTTGAAGAGATTTTATATTTCAAATGAGATATTATATTACTTGTACATATGCTTTAGTAGCTTGTGCATTCACTTTAGGGGTTAGCCCTTCCATGAGATTAGGGTTTAAGGCATCTGATAATGGTTTAAAGCCCGTTTTGATATGATGTTGCAAATGGTACCTTTTAGGAATAATGTACCTTGTAATAATGATATTATGATATTGACTTGATATGTTATGATGTTTGCTTGACATATATGAAGATAGGATTGCCATACGTAGGTTGTCCGAGTCCGTTAACTTGAGTTATGCAGGTTATATTGCATATTGAGATATTGGCAAAGTAATGTAATGTAATAAAGCGAAAAATTTCCCTGAAAAAGGTGAGTTCATATATAACTGATAGATTGTACATCATCTAACTTAATAGATGGATATTTACATTTATGAAAATTGCGGGTTGTTATAGATTTTCACGCAGACGATCCTTGGATGACGATTTAGCCGGTTTATCTTGTTTCTTCTCCAATATAGAGCAAAACCCAGGGAGTACTAGTTTCGTTTGCTTTTTCTTATTATCCTTTATTCGTTTTTTGGGTACTTATAGAACATTGGAGACAATGTTCAAAATTAGAGTAGGGGAAATAAAGCCTTAGAAACTATTCCTTCATTTGCAATTGATTTGTTCTTAAAAAGATAAGTAATATAGTGAAAGATAGCTTCGACTGTAATTTTGATCCAAATTTAATTTTTATGGCATATTCTGATGAAAACTTAGTATTAGAAGCGTCTCATTGGATAGGTATTATATGACTAGCACAAAAACCCTACCACTAAAAAAAACCCACCCAAAAAATGTGAGGTTCGCCTTTAGATCCTTAGGAATTAAAGCATCCATCTTTGGTGCTTTTGATAATTTTAACTTTTAGGTTGCTCAAGTTAAGGATTTGAGCAATCATATGTGTCTCGTTCATGGATTTAGGCAAGCATGTGTGGTTTTGTCGCTTTTTCTGGAGCATTGGTATCAATTAGGATTATGAAAGTGTACTGGTAGTATATTAAATTTTAGAACTTGCTTTAGTGATGCATCCCGAGACCGCATTCGTGTGATTATGATTTGCTAAATGATAAGAGGCATTAGGATAAACCCTTGTTTTTAACCTGCATTTTGTTTAGTTATGATGGTCTCCTCAATCATGTAACTACCCCCACACCCTTGCTATGCACTCATTTTTAGTGCAAGATACCCCTAGTGCAATCCTCCGAGCCTATCCTTTTCGTGGTTCTTGTAATTTTTTGATAGATTCCCAATTATTAATGAAGAGCATTGTTTACACCCCCACTAAATGTTACACCCAAATCGCCTTAGCCTTCCTTGTATGTACTTATTTTTATTACATTATTGTTATCACATTTGTTAAACCCTAGCTAATTGTTTACTTGAGTACATGATTGCTAAGTCTAGTCATTATTAATGTATATAGTTTTGGGACGATTGAGATTCATGGTAGTTTTTATTTTATGAAGAAATGGGGAAGAAGTCAAATTATTACCCCTATACGTGCTTAATAAACTCCATATTTGTCGATCATTCTAATTCGTGTCATTAGTTAGTTTTATGTTATTGAGTATTAAAAACTTAAGTGTAGGGGTGCATCTATAAACCCGAGTCATGTTTACGTTTAATTATGTCCAAGAAAATGGCAGGACAAAAGTGTATGAAAAATAGAAAAAAAAGTGAAAAGAAAAAAAAGAGA
>BQNB010062647.1:0-35996 GCA_026074375.1 Tanacetum coccineum
TTGCTAACTGTTTTATTATAGATTCACATAAAGATGGTCATGGAGGTACCTGGTTCCAGCTGACTCACAGATTCATAGCCACATGCTCATACCCGACCGACAAACATAAAGACATCATGAAAGCTCAAGTACATGTTTCAAGACTTCCGCTACTCTGATACCGTACATCTTTCTTGAAGTGACGAAGTATTAAAGTTAAAGAATTTCAAAGAAGTTTCTGTCACTCTGATACCGAACGTCTTTCTCGAAGTGACGAAGTGTTAAAGTTAAAGAACTTCAAGAAAGATGCATCATTAAAGCTTTCAAGCTATCAAATCAAGAAAGGTATGAGCATGTCGGTCCAAAAGTTACGAGTTCACAAGATGGAAAAGTTTACAAGATGGCGAAAAGAGATTATGCTTGGTTGATGATCTCAAGGTGCTCAAGATCACATATTCACATACAAGTCAAGATAAAGGAACAAGCTCAAGCCTAAAGTCAATGATCACTACGCAAAGAAGCAAGACAAAAGATCAACTATTACACAAAAAAGACTCAAGATCAAGACAAGAAGCTTCAATGATTAATGATCAAGGTCGCAAGGAGAGATCTCTATGATCACCCCTTAGGGGGAGATTGTTAGAAATACAGAAAGTGTTGATCATTTATGAGATCTCAATGATCGTCCCTTAAGGGGAGATTGTTAGGAATTTAGTTTTTAGTGAAGTGACGACCATTATCGATCTCACGAGCCTTTGTAATAGTTAGACAATTTTATGTAATAGTTAGGAAGCTAACCGGGCCAAAGATACATAGTAAGCCCATAACACAAGCCCATGGCCGGTTATGCTAGGCATATATGAACCCTCTCCATTACATGGAGAGGGTGTTGGTTGTTCATTTGTCACATTTTCACTAAGCTAATATTATCATTTTTCTTTCTCTCTCTAAGTGTTCATCTAACCATCTCTTTCTCTCTCTAAAACTCTAAGTAAATCAATCCATACTTGTGTTAAGATATTCTACAATGTATGATACAGCTGCCTTGTTGGTGTGGTACTTATAGTGAAAGATTATTGAATGATCAACCCTAAGCCTTCTTAACCCAATTTATCTTTTGACTTGTTACTCCTTAGCTTTAGAGGTGGAGATGAGTATCCTTGCCAAGCCTATGATACGAAGCTAATCATGACTGAGCAAATGAGCGTACCACTAAAATGATACACCCTAGATTAGTTGAGTGATCTGAGTGATTTCATTTCCATATTTCGTGAGGATCTTGGTTTGTACAGGTGATCTGAACATGAAAGAAATGCTTAACGGAAAAATCCTTAACCTCGGTTGGGATACATTTTCAAAATCTTTCTAAATTCTACTTGAGGACAAGTAGGATTCAAGTGGGGGGATATTTGATATCATCAAATAAATCATACCTTAAATATATTTATCTAAAAAAGGTAATTTACCCACTTTTATATAATTATTGCAGTATTGGTATTAATTGCTTAAAGTTTATTATTGGCCGTAATTATGGAGTAACTTGTAAAGAATGAGACAAAAAAGGCGCAATTTAGAGTTAATGAAGCATTTATAATGGAATCTATTTTCTGCACCTATACGTCGTATCCAGTAATGAAGATACGGTGTATCAGTGCTAGCTCAACACAAGAAATACGTAATGATCAATTCCCGATCCGGCGTATCCACTACAACCAATACGCCGTATGCATGCTGTTCATCAGTCAAAGATATGCATTTAATATGATTGATGGTAATTATCATAATTGATTTGATCTTATCGCGGACTCCAAGGAAATTAACCCCTATATGCTGTATTATTATCCCAATACGTGGATCCAGGGCGTTATTTTAGACAAATCATAAAACACAGACTCAACAAAACGCATTTTAGTGTGCAATATCACATTCTCTGTATAGTATACAACTAAAGTCGAATTTCTCAAGCCAAGAAGAGCAGCCAAGGTCGAGCACTACTCCTAATTCCATAGAAGACATCGTGTAATTCTTACTTTCTTAATCATTCGATTTTTAATTGTTTGATCACGTTTGTAATAATGACAATGATTGTGGGCTAATACCCTCGGGTATTAGCCATGTTAATGAAGATTATAATGTTTGGTTTGTTTTAATCTGGCTTTGCTTAATTTATCATTGTTGTTTAATTATGTTTATCGCCTTATACTTGTTTATGTGCTTGTACATGCGACCTATCATTCAACTGGGTCTAGGGAGACCTAACCAGTAACCTAGATGCCGAGATGGCTCTCCATGTTGTGTTTTATATGCCCGGACCAATAGGATCACAAATGACACCTTATCATTACTCTTTGATTATGAGCTTAGTTGACCGGCAGGTGACCCGATAATTGTTCAACCAGTATTGTTCATTTATTAATTGGTATTGATTTTGGTGGTGGACTACCGATGTATAAAACAACATCAAGCAATAAGTGGGTAAAGTCTCGATGGGCTAGGGTATTAACATGGTATCACCATGCTTATTCTTTGGTAGTTATTATTCTCTAAAGATAGGAGCTTTATGCGGATACGTAATCTGAAAGGATTGTTCATGTTTAGGTCTTAGGAAGAAGTACCGGAGTTTTAGTGTGCAATATCACATTCTCTGTATAGTATACAACTAAAGTCGAATTTCTCAAGCCAAGAAGAGCAGCCAAGGTCGAGCACTACTCCTAATTCCATAGAAGACATCGTGTAATTCTTACTTTCTTAATCATTCGATTTTTAATTGTTTGATCACGTTTGTAATAATGACAATGATTGTGGGCTAATACCCTCGGGTATTAGCCATGTTAATGAAGATTATAATGTTTGGTTTGTTTTAATCCGGCTTTGCTTAATTTATCGTTGTTGTTTAATTATGTTTATCGCCTTATACTTGTTTATGTGCTTGTACATGCGACCTATCATTCAACTGGGTCTAGGGAGACCTAACCAGTAACCTAGATGCCGGGATGGCTCTCCATGTTGTGTTCTATATGCCCGGACCAATAGGATCACAAATGACACCTTATCATTACTCTTTGATTATGAGCTTAGTTGACCGGCAGGTGACCCGATAATTGTTCAACCAGTATTGTTCATTTATTAATTGGTATTGATTTTGGTGGTGGACTACCGGTGTATAAAACAACATCAAGCAATAAGTGGGTAAAGTCCCGATGGGCTAGGGTATTAACAGGATCACCACTGCTTTAATTCCCTATGGTAGATTATAATTAAACTATAGGATGCTTTATGCGGATACGTTAATCGTGACAGGATTGTTCATGTCTAGGTCTTAGGAAGAAGTACCGCCTAAGTCTTAAGAATGATATGCCGCCTCGAGATAAGCAGCCATTGTACTAATTAATCAAACCAGTATTTAATCAGATTTAACATGGTTAAGATAGTTTTTTATTATTTGGCTCGTTCCGCTCTTTTGTCTTGTGTTTATTTGCTTTAGTGTGTATTGTGCTTAGAATTGATATTTGTCACCATAAACCTGTGCCAGTCTCTTAGGCTGAAAACCCCCTTTTACCTCTAGTAAATATATATAGCATAGGTTTAACCAGTAATTAGACTAATCTAGATATAATAAAATAGTGATAGAATAATAGGTACTCTGCCCGTTAAAGTGTTGTCTTTAGGTTAGTCAGCTAAATATAAATGTAAAACCTGATAATCATAAATAACACCTATACAATGACACATCAAAGATACTGGTCTTTAGATAAACGCCCCAAAAGTGTACGTCCATGATTTCCATTACTCCCAATTTACCTTAGTTGAAACACACCTGAAAATGATACTCGAAAAGGTCAACATAAAGTTGGTGAGCTCGTAGGTTTGATAACAACCAAGTTGTTGTGCCATAGTTCCAAAAGGTGGACAATTGTGCAATATGACAATGAATACATGTACTAGATTAGATACCAACATAGCAACTCCTTGCTATTATAGATCTATAGATACTCAACAGACATAGATACCAACATAGCAACTCCTTGCTATAATAGATCCATAGGTAGACCACATACATAAATACCATCACAACAACTCCTAGTTATCCTAGATTCATAAATATACCACAAACATAGATACCAACACTCATAAAAACCCAAGCTCTTAGTTTACTCGCACCTAAAGCCTACCAGCTGGAGCTATACATAGGGCGGATGATCCACAAGTTCACAAGTTCACAAGATCACAAGATAAGATCCATAAAGCAAGTTTAACCAAATCTCATGTCATTCACATAGCAGTCATAGGCACATAGCATTGTCCAAAAAGATAAAAGTTACGCACAGTGAAGAAAACAAGTTCAAAATAGATTTGAGTATCATTTTCTCCCAACGGAAAAGAGTTAAAAAGTGAGGCTACAAGAACTCACCTCAAAAGATAATAATATCTGACTAGATAATCTCTAACTAGATGTACAACGGTACCCGGCCACGACCTAATCATTAAGTTCCACTTAGTAATATGTTGCACGAATTTACCTTTGTTGCACAACGTATGCATTAAAGTTTGTAAAAAGTTTGCATTCTTGTTAAGAAAGGTTTTGTATCATGGTTGTGTGCTAACTAGGTAAGTTGACACGATGCACTTGGGTTGAGTGCGATGCTAACACAGGATGTTCGAGAATAGAGTTTGCATTCTATGTTAAGATAGAGCGTTCAAAAGGTCAGAGACGTATCCGACGAGAAGTGATTAAAAATTCAGAGATCAGAAAATAAGGAATAAACAATTTCACAATATAAAAGTATAAATGATTTTTATAATAAAATAATAATATTTTATTACTTTGTCCTCTTATCGGGCTTATAAGGGTAAGTTTGATTTCTTGCCTAATTTGTACGTTTAAGTCAAATTGTTTCAACTTTGAAAGTTAACGTTTAATAAAATCTAATTTCGTTCCTTTGTCGGGTCAACAAGAAAATGAGTGTTTCCAAGATATTTTCTAAGTGTGACACATTTAATAAAATTTTGGCATGACCACTTTGTTTGTAAGAGCTTTCCCCAAGGTTTTCAAACCTTAATTTCAATTATTTTCCAAATTCAATAATTTTTCCAAATCAAATACCAAGTTTTAGGTTTTCACGACGATCTGTCAAACACACATTTCAAAGACTAACCCATATCGTTTTAGTTTACCCGAGTATAAGTCCACTAGATGTTCATAGGTATTTTAGTTCATGTTCTTGTACATTAGGTCATTGGGCCTCATGGCCTTTTAGAAGTTTCTCGATTATCCCGATAATATGACAAGTATAGTATATATATCTTATTGGGCTTTTCGGCCTAATCAGTCTACTAATGTATCTTTAAGTTCCAAGTATGCCAAAATAGTTTACTAATATTTTACAAAACAACAAGTTTCTCTTTAGTTTCACCTAAATAAGTTGTCAATAAGCTGAAATATAGTTCAAGAGAATAAGCCGAGACCAAATAAGCTCAAGATAAGCAACGACTTATCTTGGCTTATTGGGCCGAGACCTCCAAAAGCCCATAACAAGGCATTTTAAGCCCAGCACAAGCTAATAAGCTTTAGTAGAGGAAAATAAGCATAGTAAGTCCAATAATAAGCCAACCAAAACAAGCCAAACGAAAACAATGAGTTGAAACCCATGACTCCTTTGGTTCGGTTGTTAGGCCGAAACCAAACACACAAGTCACAAATAAGCTAGTATAAGTCCGATAACAACTTAAACAATCCAAATAAGCCCGAATTCATAATAAGATGTGGAATAAGCCACGAAAAGTTTAGAAATAAGCCGGATAAGTCATGGGCTGAGCCCATGGCTCTTTTTATTTTATTTTTTTGATAGGCCGAGACACGAGAAAAGCCCACGAAACAAATAAGCCCACGTCAAGCTTAGTTTTAAGCTAGGGTTTTCGAATAAGCGAGAATAAGCTCTAGACATTATATGATATTTTACCACAACAACCACAATATTCAAATGACCATTTCTTTGTTTCTTCTTTTTGTCCATGTCGAGACCAAACGCACCCTTAGAAGTCTTTTTTTGTTTTGATTTCAAGTTTCGATTTTAAAACAAACGCGTTGTACAACTAGTGTTATATCATCAAGTTAACCATAAAAGTACAACTATTTAAGGGTTTAAACAACTTACAAGAAAGGGTTTTTGGATGAGGTTAGAACTTGATAAACAACCCAAATGTTGCTTTTTTTATTACCCAAGATTACTAGAAATCGACCCTTGAATGTTCTTGACTCTTTAACCTTGATCAAAATTTGAAAATGAGATGTTTCTTGTGTTTGTGGTTTCGTTCGGTCACACAAAGAGAAAGGGAGGAGAGAAAATTGTTTTCTTAATTTTTTGGAAATCAAGTGTATGTGTGTGAGAATTTGAAATGTATTATGACAAAAAAAGGACTTGCATGGTTGCACATCTTTTTCCTCCATGTTCCCTTGTGATGGTCCGGTTAGTACTAGGGTGACAAAGGGATCTTATCCCTTTTGTCTTATGTTAGGAATAAACACCATGACTAACTTGTATAATAACCGAAACCCGAGTGTTCATAAATTTAAACCCATGTTACCAAAACACGTTTAGACATTTTAGAATTGTCCAGGAAATAAATTTAAAGTCATTGTTTTCCTTTAATACGTTGGACTTGATTTTAATTTTACGTACTTTTCTGTTTCCGTTAGTTCTAAACGTAACCCATAAAATTTGTGTTTTAAGACAACGCTATTGAGAATATGAAATAACTTATCAAAATAAGTTTATTAAATTATTCCAATGTATTTAGATATGATTTAGTTAATTGCCATGTCGGTACGCATTACGTGACAATTTTCGCTGAACACGGAAAAACTTCCCGGTAAACGTCAAAATGAAATCATAGATAGTTAGATAAGGGGAATGTGAAAACCTAAAGATCGTTTAAGACTCAGATTGTTTAGATCTAATCTAGGATAATAAACATAAAAGATAAACATTACGCAGCGGAATAATAACAATAAGAATAATGATGTTTTTCAAGGTTTTTCTTTTATTCTATCACAGCCCCAAATACTATTTGATCAGAATAGATCGGTTACTCTAACTAGTAACAGAGATTTACAATCCTTGAGGCTAAACTATAGATAGATGTCTACTACTAACTATACAAACGTATATACACACACCTTTTCTTTAGTCGACTCTCATTGAGAACACACACTTTTCTGGATACCTAAAACCTATAACCTGTATCTCTTTATATACTAGAGATAATAGGTTTTACAAAGAGATAAACATAAATCTTTTAAACATTTAACTTGATCTTATGTTATCTTCTTTCCTTATAAGGAGATCTTTTGATATATCTGTAACACCCCCATTTTTACAATATAGCAGCGGAAGATAATCTGGGGTATTACTTCATGGATACAACAATCATAATCATAGAAAACAACTTTAAAAGAGACGTTGTTGGAAAAATTTAGTTATCATTCATTATAATCAGAGTTTTTACAAAATGTAGGTCCCAAAATCTAAAATATCAAGTTTGAATGATAACAGTTCAGCCACTTTCGAGTCCATGCCACTCCGTACCGCAACTTGCTCAATTACCTGAGATAAACATGCTAAAAAGGGTCAACACAAAGGTTGAGTGAAATTCATAGGTTTGAAATGTAATAGTTAAATACAAGTTATCATAATTAGAAATGTTGGTATTGCAGGAATAATTGTTATGAAGAACATTATTGTCATAGTGAACAGTATTATCACCCTAAACTCATGAATCACATAAAGAGATAAAGAGATATTGGGAGATACTACCCAAAGAGACATTGGGAGATATTACCCAAAGAGATATTTAAGAGATATTGGGAGATATTACCCAAATAAATATTTCCATGTACCTAGTCAATAATATATCAGGATAGCATATAGTTTAGCATAACACTTGCATTTATGATTTTATAGTAGATATCACAGGTTTATAAAGCATGTGAGATTATGAACTCATTAAGTCTTTGAAAAGTAATCATATTGTTATGAGTATATAAAAGAGTTTGTAACAAGCATGTATCCCCCTCGCGGGTTTATAAAACATGTAAATAAGTAAAGGCTGGAGTTATGAATTACTGATAATGTAGATGTAATAAATATGCCAAAATGAAATCTGACGACCTTATCACAATCTTAACCAGGAAAGGTTGATATAGCAAAATGATAATAGACAGCCACGTCACGCAACCTGAGTAAATATGTTAAGTACATAGAAGATTGTACATAGAAACTTTTGTTTTTAAGTGTTATGATTTGTTGATTGAGGAGTTAGGGGAATACTTGTTTCACTGTTCGGGCATCATAATTCGAAGTCATTCAGTAAACGTTTGAGGAGTCGGGCACTTTAAATCGTAAACCCATCAACTCAGTCCGAAGTAATACAAGATGAAAATTCTTTAATAAGCTCCCTAGTATTGTGATACGATATAATCGGTTTTAAGCGTTTTAATCAATATCTGGAAATGTTAAGCACGAGAAGCGTTAATTAAAGTTATGTCAAATAATGTTTTGAGCATGATTTTATACTTTTTCAAAATGTTACATTTTAGACCCTAGGGTTTGGAAAATTGCAAGTAGACCCCTAGGGTTTGCATTTTTACGACTTTGGTCCTTTAACTTTGTAAGATATACCAAGTAAACCTTGGACTTTAAAAAGTGACATAATAGACCCCTATAGTTATAACTTTGATAAAATGACATATTCAGCCCCTTTAGTTATAAGTTTCAGAAAGTTACGATATATACCCCTTGCATGGATTATAATTACAAAACATGTCCAAATTGCCATGCAAGCTTATTTTAACATTTCATTAGACATTTATAAGTTATAATAAACTAAAAATATTGAAAGTTTAATGCAACACAACCGTTTTTTAAATAACTATTCGTTAAGCTAGGGCTAAGAAGCAAAACGGGTCAAATTAGGGTTTCAAAACGTAAACGCGTGGGTTTTAAGTTCAAATTCCTTCATTAATCAATAAAGTGGTTATTTTAACATTAGTTAAGCATGCTAGGATAGATTATAACAATATTTAACCATTATAACATTTAGTTTTAAGAAAAACGCGAAATTAGGGTTTCGGGTGTACGGTTTTGGATCAAAATGGAAAATGAGCATGAATTGAGTTATGAAACTTTAACAAGAGTATATTTAGGATCATATGAACATTATAAGGGTGTAGTAGCAGAAGTAGAACATTCAAAACCTGGGTTTGAGCTTCAAGGATCAAAAATGGTGGAAACGGGTCGTTTCGGGTAGTATTTCCACTCGTACGCCTTGTATCTTTACTCCGGGGCTTCAATTCTTCAAGGCTTCACTTCTTGAACTTCTTTAATGATCCTAGGATCATAAGGGAGCAAAGGATTGCTGCCAATTGGGTTTGAGAGAGAAGATGGGTGGTGCGAATTGGAATGAACATACAAGGACCCTATTTATACTATTTTGAGATCAAAGAGAGTAAGCAAAGCTTAGGATCTGTTCTTGACATGTGTTGTAGCTAGTAAGTGATGTGTAGAGGCTAGAAAATGAGGAGTGGAAGGTCTAGGAGTAGCTTAGATGTGTTGGCTTTCTCTTCTTGCTGCCGTGGATAAGGAGAAGAAAAAGAAGCACATGGTGCCTTCATTCTTGACCATGGAGGAGTCAAAGTTGCTTAGTAAGCTGCTACTATGATTCTAGAAGAGGTTCACATTGGTTATTTGAACTTGGTAGCAATTTAGAGGGGTTAAAATGGTCATAGAAGTAAACCGGGTCCATTTTAGGTTCGATGGGTTCTTCAAAGGTTTTAACAAGGTACATTGTGTTATAAATGATTAAGGAATGATGAAATAGGTTGTTAAGGTCTGGGATTAAAGTAATTAGCAAAGATTAGCAATTGGTTTGGGTTAAAACGGATTAGAATTGAAGAAACGAGGTCACAGGTTCAAATAGGGCTCGTTTAGGGTTTTCTTGACTTTCTTGGTTTATATTTTGTATACTTTTGATTAGGAATGATGGATTACAGATCCTAGAGCTTAAATAAAGTATTATTAATGAAGTTTGATCGTTGGTTTTAGTTAAAATGGGTTGAAATTGGAAGAATAAGTCGTAGCTTGGAATTTAGGATTCATATAAGGCTTTTAGGGTTTTCTAGCTTTGTAATTCTCGTACCTTGTTGAAGCAAGGATGGTTAATGATGGATTAAGGTTTGTAAACTCATTTTATGTGTTTACAATGACTCTTGGTTGGTTATTTGGGATTAGAATGGTTTAAAATGAGTAAACGGGTCAAATGATCATTTAGGGTGCAATTAGGGTTTCTAGAATATGTTTTAGGTACAAGTGAAGTAAAATGATGAAGTAATGATGAATAATGATTGAATAGGATTGATATGATTGTAAAATAAGTTATTTCAACTTATTTAAGTGTTGGTTTGGGGTTATAATGGATAAAAGCCAAGAAACAGGTCATGGTTTAGAAACTAGCTCAGTTTTAGGGTTTAGGGTTTTGAATTAGGGTTTTGAGTGCATAAAGATGTATGAAAGTTTATGAATAGAATATTTAGGGTTTACACATTGTATATTGAGTGTAGTAGCTTGCACACAAGTGATGGTAAAGAAATTAGAATGAAAATGGAGGTAAAACGGCTATTTTAGAGATCATGCTTAATGACTTGTACATTGAGCTTTTAGAGACTTGTACTTTGAATTGAAGAGATTTTATATTTCAAATGAGATATCATATTACTTGTACCTATGATTTAGTAGCTTGTGCATTCAATTTAGGGGTTAACCTTTCCATGAGATTAGGGTTTAGGGCATCCGATAATGGTTTAAAGCCCATTTTGATATGATGTTGCAAATGGTACCTTTTAGGAATAATGTACCTTGTAATAATGATATTATGATATTGACTTGATATATTGTGATGTTTGCTTGACATATATGAAGACAGGATGGTCATAGATAGGTTGCGTGAGCTCGTCTACTTTAGTTATGACATACTGAGATATATAAGTAATGTAATAAAGCGAAAAATTTCCCCGTATAATTGTGATAATAGTAAAATAGGTTTTTCATTTGATGAAAATTCTTGGGTTGTTATAACTTCATCATCAGAATCTGCTAAATCATGAGGAATGACGTCTTCATCATCAATAGAATCACCGTCTTCGTCAACATCATTGATATCTGGTGTTGCGTCAACATCCATTGATTGACCATCTATATTCAAGGTCGCAAAATCCAAATCATTCAAACAAGTAGAAAGTTCGAGATCAAATGAGTTGTCAAAATGTATTACATCATGATCGTCCTCTACCACAATGACACCCCCGCTCGAAAACTTTTTATGATTCACATCTTGAACGACCTTCTAATTCGATGGTCGTCTGGCCATATCTTCAAGGTAGAAGAATTGTTTGACTTGTGTTGCGAGAATCTAATGATCATGTTTAAACAAATCACTACATACCCAGATTTGTGTTATGTTATTTCTAATGACAAAACGTTTAATTTTACGTCCTTCATTGCTAGTGTCGAACCACTTAACTCGGTACAACAAAACTTTGAACGACATATACGAAAACTCAAGAATTTTTTCAAGCTGACCATAATACATTTCTCCATCCTTCTCACCAGGTGAACAAATGCTGTTATTTTGAGTTGTACGACGTTCATCGCGGCTGTGTACGACAAACCTCACACCGTTAACTACGCAAGAGTTGACTGGGATTGGAGTCGATGTTGGTCCATAAGCCAAAGCGAATAACTCGCCGCTTGCGCTAACACATGGGTCTTTGTCTATGTAACATTGACGGATTTATGAAAAAGATAGGATTAGATAGAGATAAGTAATATGCTATCGTTATTTTTACAGTGAAATACAGACAATAAGTCTAAGTTTACCTACGATCCAAACCAGCCGAGGAATTCTTCTTTCATGGCTTGGTTAGGAAATTGACTAAAAAATGTTTAGGGTATTAGAATAAGTCATCAAAAAGATAACTTAGGAAAAAGAAGTTTCAAAATAAAAACGCGTACCTCTTGAACTTGGCCAGGTAAATGTCAATTTCAGGACTGTGGTAAAGTACATATTTCTTCAATTCCTGGCCATCTAACCGAATAACCAACCATTTACCAATCGATTTACATATTGATTGGAACACGTGAAACTGACATGTTGGGGGAGGGCAGTCCACATTACGGTCGGGACGATTAAATTTCGTCGTAAGATCCCAAAAATAATGAGAACTGAAAGTCAATGCTGCTTCTGCAACATAACCCTTCACTATTAAACCTTTCGGCTTTTTTTCTCTTACATAATTTTCTAGCTTCTTCATGTATCTTACAAATGGATACATCCACCGGTTGGGAACAATCCCGCCTTCAAGAGCCTCTTGAGGTAAATAGATAACCAAGTGAATCATAACGTCAAAGAAAGCAGGAGGATATATTTGCTCGAGATTGCATAGAATATCGACCAACTGGCTCTGAGTTTCACGATGTCAGCCTCCATCAAAGTTTGAGAACAGATTTGCTTAAAGAATTAACAAAGCTCGATTATTGGTGTTGCAACAGATGAGTGCAAGTATTGCTGAAGTCCGTAAAGAAGTAAACGTTGCATCATTATATTGCTATCATTATCGGTCACTTTGTGCTTGAAGTTGGATCCGAACCCATCTGGTAGGTTAACTCCTTTGATGAACTGACAAAACTTTTTTCAGTTATCGGGTGTGAATGAATACTTAGCATGAGGCTTCTAGCACTTCTCGTTTTTGTTTTGGCCAAGCCACAACTCACTTTGAATGCCCAGATTTTTCAAGTCTTGTCTTGCCTTAGTGGTGTCTTTACATTTGTCACTCTAAATTATGTTTTGGTGTAAGAAAAGAAAAATACCCAAGCTCGTAAAAAATAGATCGCTTTGTCCAGTTCAACTCGACAAGAACATTGCTTTTTATGTTCACATCCCCATAACTCTGATGTTTCCCCTTCTCACGCATGGGCAATCTATCAAGTTGTGTCATGATTTGAGCCCGGGTAAATTTCTAGGAGGGTCTTTGTCTTCAGTTTCACCATTGAAATTCAGTGACCTCCTCCATTTATGAGGCTTCTTTAAGAATCTTTTGTGACCAACATAATCTATTTTGCTTAACACACGCATATATAGAGTGTCTTCCTTTCATGTAGGGCATGCCATGTAACCTTACCCACTCCACCATACAAACTACTTCGAGCAGAAAAAGCATTGATGGTCCATAAAAGCATCGCTTTCGTATTAAACGTCTGGCCTGTAGCAACGTCTATAGTCTTGACACCTTTGAGTGCCCATAAATCCTTTAGGTCATCAATCAAAGGCCTCAAGTAAACATCAATGTCTTTACCCAGGGATTTAGGGCCAGGAATTAACAACGTCAGCATTAAAGAACTCTCTTTCATACATAACCACGGAGGCAGATTGTATGTTGTCAATATGACCAGCCACATGCTATAAGACTGACTAAGGTTTCCGAACGGATTGAAACCATCAACAGCCAACCCTAATCGAACATTTCTTGGATCTGCTACAAAATCCGGATATTGGGTGTTAAAATTCTTCCATGCTCTACCATCAACTGGGTGTTGCGTCTTACTAGGCTCCGTACACTTTCCAGTAGCATGCCAAGTCATTTCTTTTGCAGTGTGACTAGACTTGTACAAACGTTGTAGTCTAGGAATGATCAGAAAGTAACGCAACACCTTCTTAGGAACTTTCTTCCCCATTGTGTCATTGTCTTTCCATCTACTCGTGTTACGCACCAGACATACTGCTTATCTTTGTTATCTTCGCCCTAAAATAAGAAGCAATCATTTACACAAGCATGTATCGACTCGTACCCTAACCCGATCATTTTGAATGTCTTCTTTATTGCATAGTATGATGGTGGGAGCTTGTATCATTTACTAGGAGAGGGGGGACACCATTTGTAAAAACTTTAGCATTTTATTGAATATAGAATCATTCAATTTACCTTTAACCTTAAAATGGGTAAACTTTGCCATAAAGTCTAATCGAATCACAAAGTTACAACCCGGGTACAGGTCCACGTTAGCACTGGCATATAACTCTTCAAACTCATTACATTTATCTTGAGTTAGTTTGTTACTTGTCTCACCAATATCTTTTTGAGTTGGCTCATTTTGTTCATTATTCAGAGGAATATAGCTAAGATCATTAAGGCACGATATCATGCCACTCATTTGAGGTTGTGTTGTGTTATGTATTACTAGCGAAGGAAGATTCGGTTCACCGTGGTTAGACAATGTTTTATAACTTGGGTCTCACCCATTTGTTGTAATGTGTTGTGAAAGGTTCTTAATGCTTACAAAAGATACATTACGACAAGAACGACATGGACATTTTATATTTCCAGAAGTATTCAAAAATGGTTTGCAATGCTTGATGAATTTCTTAAGACCAGTAAAAAATGCTTTTTCAGTACGCTCTAAACAGGTCGAACTCTTATCAATTACCATAACAACGTTTTAACGATACAATTAGTTATTATATGCACGTAATTAAACACATTCAAACGAGGAATACGAGGTGTTTTGTTCACCTAGCGCAACTATAAAAGGCAATCCTAACCCACTCTTTGAATGATTCATCTCATATATGAATGCGTATAACTGATTTACTATTTGAAAAAATTTCGGCAGCATTTCCCCTCAACTCGCTTTACTATTTGAGAAAATTTTGGCAACATTTCCTTTCAACTCCCTAAATATGTGTTTAAAGACATATTCGTATGAGTAAAGGAGAAATTATAACACCCCCAAATATGTGTCGCACCAGAAATATGTCAGGGAGTGTTACTTCATAATACAACAGCACAAGATACAAGAGAACGACCTCTAAATGTGTCATTTGAAAAGTAATCTCGTTGATTTTCTTGAAATTGATATAACATTTGTCCTATAATTGCATCACAATGAAAAGCTTGAAAGCAATACAACGAGATTCGATCATTTGTATGTAAGTAGAAATCCATGAATGAAATCTTGTCAATTTAAACTCCAATGCACATCAAGTAAGCCAAGCATCTAATTCACCTGAGAAAAACATGCTTAAAAGTGTCAACATAAAGTTGGTGAGTTCATAGATTTTTGTAAGTATAACATTGAAATCAAAAGATTTATAAAGTATGCATGACTATTTCAATCCTTATAATAGTTGCCAAAAATTATACGTATGAAAGTTGGGCCACAATTATTCAAAGTATGCATGATAATTAAAACCATCACGAAATATTTCAAGTATGTATTGCCAAATGAGTGATTGCGATTACTCTAAGTTCATGAAACTGATGCACTATGTACCCATCGCAGGTGTCCCCTCCAAGAACACCCGAGCAGTAATGAATATGTACCCCTCGCAGGTGTCCCCTCCAAGAACACCCGGGCATTTACTTGTAGTTATCCGTTTAATCCGCTTAAGCTAATCCGTAATCATTTCAAAAGTAAAGTATGTATTTGTGACCAAAAATGAAGTCAAGTAATGTATCCCATAGCGAGCTATGTAAATGAGTGTGTAAACCAATTTGTAATCAACCATGTAAATGCATTTGCAAACAAGCATGTTATCACCCCAAAAATATATGTAAAACAAGTAAAATATGAGGCTATAAACTCACCTCAAGTGAATGTATTGATTATAGCAAAATCAATAAAGTGAAACATTACGAACGATCCAAATACAACCTAATTAATCATAGGTCGTATAAGTATAGTGTATTTAAAATAAATACAACAATGTAAATTATAATGTTATATCACCACTAGTAAATAATTCAACGACACTATAATTAACTGAATGTCCATTTTATAGATACTAACACATATGTCTTAACTCCATTCCACACGTTTATATTTATTTATACCTACTTTAGATTATTTAACAAAGGCAAAACACCTCAAATGTTATAATCTGTTATCACCAAATGTAGCCTAGCTATTAGATAACTAATGACCATAGTTCTTTTAACGCTCTAGAAGCCCCGCTAAACCATAAGTTTAATATGCGTATTCTTAGTTCCTTTAGTTAACTGATATAAGATACTGACTATTTAAAATTTTCCATATATAAAACTCTTAAGAAAGTTTAAAGGTTAATGTTTTCATCTATCTTATATTTAGAGTTTGAAAGTGCCAACTAATAATTTATTGAGGGGACACTTATGTAACTATTATAAAACAACTCATACTTTTGACGTGCATGTACTGAACGAGCATACATGAGACGCATCATTCATTCTTCATTTTCTATTTCATTTCTTGATATTTTTCCATTATTAAATTAGTTTTACCATTTACACTTATTTGTTCACTCGACACTTTAATCTTGAATTCTTAGCTTAACCCTTGGTATTATTTACTTGCCAAATGAACAAGGAACATATTAATACCTTAAATTCGTTGCGGCAAAATATAAAAACCAATGTCAGAGCAAACGAAGTCGTCGGAAACAATTATGCTCTCGCTTGGAAACCGTGCAACTCACCGGAAAACATACAATTAAAACCTTTAGTCTACTTTCTTGCTTCCTTGTTAACCAAAACTAAACACCAGCTTATTGTTGCTTCCTCCACTGTTTTTATCTTTTTGAACCGTTCATGTCTCGCTAGAAACCATAACTTGACGGAGAAGGAATAAGGCCGCAAATCCCCTTGTCAGAAACAATTCTTACCGCAAAGCCAACATGAACAAGGAGCTTGAAAAATCGACCTAAACCTAAAGTGATGCATGGTCGTGATCACGAGTACGAACACTGGTTTGAACACGAACGGGTACTCAACACTACGTATGAACACGAACAAGTCGAACATGTACGGACACGAATATCATAGAAATCCAACTAATGATCTTGTAAAACATTTGTACAACAAAATGAACATCCTATATATAAAAATGAAGGTGGTTTGTGGGTTTTTAAAGAACAAAGGAGAAAAATGTATTTTGGTATAAAAGGATAGCTCACATGTGGTGTCTTTGTAAAATACTTCGAGAAATTTGGAAGTGTGGGAGGATTTTATGTTGTTGCTGTCGTTTCTTGCTAGGGAGAGGGAGAGAATAATTATTTTGGTTGTGTGTGTAAAGGAACTAGCATGTCTTACATAAAGGTTTTAAAAGGGAAAGTCAAGAATGACTTTAGAAGTCACATGTTCTTGTATAATCTAAACGGGAATTGCATCACGTGTAGTATGTATTAGACGTGCAAATGAAAGGAATAAGTGAGGTTATGTTTGCCATGCTAAAAAAAGTCTCTTGATGGGACTTAAAAATTTAAAAATCACATGGCTGTGTATCCATCTTTGAGGGCTGGTTTCCTATGGTCAAAAAGAGGGAGTCTTGTTGTTTAAATATGAGTCAAGCATAAGAACTTTGATTAGGACTTGTTAAATCAAAAGGGAACATAACCAGATTGACTACTCTAAATGTGTAAGAGTTGGCGTGGTCAAGTGATCAAAAAGAGAAGGGAGACAAAAGTAAAACTTATATCCATAAGACAATTGCTTATTTGCTAAACCAATGTTTATTCTAAATCATATAATAAGCTAAATGTATTTTAGTGGATATTTTATATGTAGAAAAAGGGGCCGATTCTATAAGTAAAAATGGGTAAGAATTTTTTAAATTTTTAGGTATTCGGTATAATTGTGGGTATTTGTTAAAGTATAGAAAGGTAGAATGGTTTACATGCATGCAAAAATGTAGTTTTATTGCAGAACGTAAACGTTTTACATAACGAATAAAAATAAAAAGTGAAAAGTTATAAATTATTTTCGTAGAAATAATGTAACACTTGTTTGATGTAAACTTTTATTTGTTTGATGTCGGTTTATATTGATTGTTGATTTTTGGTTTACGCGATTTAACTAAACGTTCAAAATTAAAAGTGAACGCGTAAAGTTTAAATTAAATAGTTGAATATTTATTGACGTAAAATGACGTAAAAATGCGGATTTTTACAGTACCTACCCCTTAAAGGAATCCCGTCCTGGGATTAAATTTGTGTTAACCGATTGTGTGACCAAGAAAAGATTTAAGATTTAATAACCCAGTTTTTAAACATGGCGTTGATAACTTTATTCTGCAAAATTCAATGTTTCGACACTTCTTAATATACGTAAATTTTTTGCTAGGTTTGACCAGGATATTTAACCCATCAGAATAGGTATTTTTAAAAAATATCATTACAAGTTTTATGATTGCTATAAATGCGTTATAAAGAAAGTCTCTTAATGGTGAAAACATTAAAGGAGGAAGTGTAATCGCGTGAGTATGTCTATATAAAGTTTTAAATGTTTAAGGGTAGAATCTAGTTTCTCATATCTGTAATGTTCGATGATTACTATCGGACGAGGCTAATGGATGTAAGTATCCAACTTACTTAGGCAGTACTAGGATGTATCATGACTTAAATTGTTGTACTATTTGTCTGTAACGAATAAATCAACCAAAGACTATATCGACATATGTTTATCTTGTTTAAGGGGGTTGCATTACCTAGTGGATAAAGTTGTACGAGCTGGGATTGCTCAAGGACCCAACAACAGCAACATAATAACAATAACTATAACAAACAGTGATGGGTTGTGGAGAGTGAGGACATTTCGAGAAACAATATCTCCAGAATAAAGGTCAACAAATGAGAAGAGCTCGTGGAAGAGCTTATGTGATAGGTAACGGACTATTATACTCAGTCTGTTTGCTCCACAGACATTTCATGATCGTAAGGATTTGTAACGGCAAAAGTAATAACTTAAGAATGAGATAAGGTAGTTCCAAGTGAGGCCTTAAGATTCTGCTGAGTGGTAAGACACGATTGTGCTTCTAGATCTTTTTAACAGATTCTGGTGATTATCGGGTTCGAGTTCATACTCGTGTCATATTGGATACCATTAAGCCCACTCATTTATAATTCATTATTTGCATAAAGAAGCGTCCTAATTTATGTAAATAATGAATTGATAAACTTATGCTTCGGTGATTTACAATTTATTTATTTAAATGAAGAGGTTTCCTAATCCTTTCAAATAAAGAGATTAGAAATCATCCTACTTAATAATTTCCGATGCAATACGTGTACTCACATAACCTTCAAGGCGGTAGATGACATGACGATGCATGTGCTCTAATGAGTATGGGACGAGTGTTTAAAACTCGTCTTCGGAGACGGGGAGTAAAATAATCAGGGGAGATCGACATAGTGTTCAAAATAGTTGATGAGTACTCGGTTAGAGTAAATACGATAAAGGTCCTTATAAACGAGTCAAAATATCAATTATCATATCAATCCTCCTACTACAAGTCCTGCCCATACAAGGCTTGTAGTACTTAGATTCACACATAACTCCATGTAAACAGAACTGTAACGGGTTTTGTTAATATAGCAATTATCATATCAATCCTTATATTACAAGTCCCGCCCATACAAGGCTTGTAATACTTAGATTCATACATAATTCTATGTAAACAAAATTATGACGGTTTTCGCGTAATACGATATTGTATAAAGTCATGGAGAGTGTGTGTGTGTATATATATATATATATATATATATATATATATATATATATATATATATATATATTAGAGACCATTTTTTAATTTAATTTAGTTAAAAGTTTTAAAAATTCATAAAAAATACAAAAATTATCAAAAAAATATTTTTCTTTTTTAGAAAATTTTATTTTGTCATATAGTTTGTAGGAAAAATTTAAAAATTTTCGTAGGGTCATTTTTACAACTTTTCATTTTTTAAAGAACGGTCCGGGTGCGGTTTTTTGTCTTGACTCGTTTTTGGGTCAAACGAACTCCGTTTTCGGTCTAGTCTTTTTCATTCTTCGTTATTTGTTCCCTAGAGTAGTTTAGAAGCAAAAATTTCTTCGTAGGGTTAATTTTAAAGATTTTAGGTTTTTCCCCCTTTGTTCGGGATTCGTGCTCTCGTTTTCTAGTTTAATTTCATAATTTCTAGGTTTTTCTTAAACGTTTTTGTTTGTTATTGTTTAATTTGACCTCTCCACACTCTCAATTCAATTCTCTCCTTTAAACTCAAATCTTCGACTGTATCGATTCTCCAGTCCAGCCTCGTTGGGGATAAACGACCCGGGAACATTCTATACTACTTCTCGGTATCATTGTTTTGTTTCAGATTACACTTACTATATATATTTTATATTTTATTATATATTATATGTATTTTAAGGTGTAGTTTGGACGGATCACCAAGCATCTAATTCACCTGAGAAAAACATGCTTAAAAGTGTCAACATAAAGTTGGTGAGTTTATAGGTTTTTGTAAGTATAAACGTTGAAATCAAAAGATTTATAAATTATGCATGACTATTTCAATCCTTATAATAGTTTCCAAAAATTATACGTATGAAAGTTGAACCGCAATTATTCAAAGTATGCATGATAATTAAAACCATCACAAAATGTTTCAAGTATGTATTGCCCAATGAGTGATTACGGTTACTCTAAGTTCATGAAACCGATGCACTATGTACCCATCGTAGGTGTCCCCTCCAAGAACACCCGGGCAGTAATGAAAACCATATGTACCCATCGCATGTGTCCCCTCCAAGAACACCCAAGCAGTAATGAATATGTACCCCTAGCAGGTGTCCCCTCCAAGAACACCCGGCATTTACTTGTAGTTATCCGTTCAATCCGCTTAAGCTAATCCGTAATCATTTCAAAAGTAAAGTATGTATTTGTGACCAAAAAATGAAGTCAAGTAATGTATCTCATAGCGAGCTATGTAAATTAGTGTGTAAACCAATTTGTAATCAACCATGTAAATGCATTTGCAAACAAGCATGTTCTCACTCAAAAATATATGTAAAACAAGTAAAACATGGGTCTATAAACTCACCTCAAGTGAATGTATTGATTATAGCAAAATCAATAAAGTGAAACGTCACGAATGATCCAAATGCATCCTAATTAATCATATGTCGTATAAGTATAGTGTATTTAAAATAAATACAACAATGTAAATTATAATGTTATATCACCGCTAGTAAATAATTTAACGACACTATAATTAACTGAATGTCCATTTTATAGATACTAACACATATGTCTTAACTCCTTTCCACATGTTTATATTTATTTATACGTACTTTAGATTATTTAACAAACGCAAAACACCTCAAATGTTATAATCTGTTATCACCAAATGTAGCCTAGCTATTAGATAACTAATGACCATAGTTCTTTTAACGCTCCAAAATCCCCGTTAAACTATAAGTTCAATATGTGTATTCTTAGTTCCTTTAGTTAACTGATATAAGATACTGACTATTTAAAATTTGCCATATATAAAACTCTTAAGAAAGTTCAAAGGTTAATGTTTTCATCTATCTTATATTTAGAGTCTAAAAGTGCCACCTAATAATTTATTGAGGGGCCACTTATGTAACTATTATAAAACAACTGATACTTTTGACGTGCATGTACGGAACGAGCGTACATGAGACGCATCATTCATTCTTCATTTTCTATTTCATTTCTTGATCTTTTTCCATTGTTAAATTAGTTCCACCATTTACACTTATTTTTTCACTCGACATTTTAATCTTGCATCTTATCTTAACCCATGGTATTATTTACTTGCCAAATGAACAAGGAACATGTTAATACCTTAAAGTCGCTGCGGCAAAATATAAAAACCAACGTCAGAGCAAACGAAGTCGTCAGAAACAATGGTGCTCTCACCTGGAAACCATGCAACTCACCGGAAAACGTACAATTAAAACCTTTAGTCTACGTTCTTGCTTCCTTGTTGACCAAAACTAAACACTAGCTTATTGTTGCTTCCTCCACTATTTTCATCTATTTGAACCGTTCATGTCTCGCTAGAAACCACAACTCGACGGAGAAGGAATAAGGCCGCAAATCCCCTTGTCGGAAATAATTCTTACCGCAAAGCCAACACGAATAAGGAGCTTGAAAAATCGACCTAAACCCAAAGTGATGCATGGTCGTGATCATGAGTACGACACTGGTTTGAATATGAATGGGTACTCAACACTACGTATGAACATGAACAAGTCGAACATGTACGAACACGAATATCATAGAAATCCAACTAATGATCTTGTAAAACATTTGTACAACAAAATGAACATTCTATAAATAAAAATGAAGGTGGTTCGTGGGTTTTGAAAGAACAAAGGAGAAAAATGTATTTTGATATGAAAGGATAGCTCACATGTGGTGTCTTGGTAAAATACTTCAAGAAATTTGGAAGTGTGGGAGGATTTTATGTTGTTGTTGTCGTTTCTTACTAGGGAGAGGAAGAGAATAATGATTTTGGTTGTGTGTGTAAAGGAACTAGCATGTCTTACATAAAGGTTTTAAAAGGGAAAGTCAAGAATGACATTAGAAGTCACATGTTCTTGTATAATCTAAACAGGAATTGCATCATGTGTAGTATGTATTAGACGTGCAAATAAAGGGAATAAGTGAGGTTTTGTTTGCCATGCTAAAAAAGTCTCTTAATGGGACTTAACAATTCAAAAATCACATGGCTGTGTATCCATATTTGAAGGCCGGTTTCCTATGGTCAAAAAGAGGGAGTCTTGTTGTTTAAATATGAGTCAAGCCTAGGAACTATGATTATGACTTGTTAAATCAAAAGGGAACATAACCAGATTGACTACTCTAAATGTGTAAGAGTTGGCGTAGTCAAGTGATCAAAAAGAGAAGGGAGACAAAAGTGAAACTTATTTCCATGAGACAATTGCTTATTTGCTAAACTAATGGATAATCTAAATCATATAATAAGCTAAAGGTGTTTTAGTAGATATTTTATATGTAGAAAAAGGGGCCGATTCTATAAGTAAAAATGGGTAAGAATTTTATAAATTTTTAGGTATTCGATATAATTGTGGGTATTTGTTAAAGTATAGAAAGGTAGAATGGTTTACATGCATGCAAAAATGTAGTTTTATAGCGGAACGTAAACGTTTTACGTAACAAGTAAAAATAAAAAGTGAAAAGTTATAAATTATTTTCGTAGAAATAATGTAACACTTGTTTGATGTAAACTTTTAATTGTTTGATGTCGTTTTATGTTGATTGTTGATTTTTGGTTTATGCGATTTAACTAAACGTTGAAAATTAAAATTGGATGCCTAAAAGTTTAAAATAAATAGTTGAATATTTATTGACGTAAAATGACGTGAAAATACGGATTGTTACATATTGGTTGATCAATAGTCACACAAAATACACATTTAATAAACTTTAAACACCTTTGCTTAATTGTATGTGACTAAATACCCAAAACAATCATGCTTTGTGTGACTAAATATTACAAAAGGCCACACAAACATAAAATTCATGTGGCCATTGGATGATCAATAGTCACACAAAATACACATTTCTTCACTTTAAACAGCATATGGTCTTACTTATTAACACTTTTGGCTACTTTATGTTTAATTGTATGTGACTAAATACCCAAAACAAACATACTTTATGTGACTAAATATTACAAAAGGCCACACAAACATAAAATTCATAGACCATTGGTTGATCAATAGTCACACAAAATACACATTTAATAAACTTTAAACACCATATGGTCACACTTATTAACACTTTTGGCCACTTTATGCTTAATTGTATGTGACTAAATACCAAAAAAACATGCTTTGTGTGACTAATATTACAAAAGGTCACACAAACATAATATTCATGTGACAATTAGATGATCAATAGTCACACAAAATACACATTTCTTTACTTTAAACAGCATATGGTCACACTTATTAACACTTTTGGTCACTTTATGCTTAATTGTATGTGACTAAATACACCCAAAAAATATGCTTTGTGTGACTAAATATTATAAAAGGCCACACAAACATAAAATTTATGTGGCCATTGGATGATCAACAGTCACACAAAATACACATTTCTTCACTTTATATAGCATATGGTCACACTTATTAATACTTTTAGCCACTTTATGCTTAATTGTATTTGACTAAATACCCAAAACAAACATGCTTTGTGTGACTAAATATTACACAACGATAGAGTGGAGGTCTTGTGCGTGTGGTTGCTTGTGTAGAAGCTTGCTAATGTGTTCCTTGTTTTCATAAAATAATGTATTTAAATTTGAAACAATTACTTTTCAAATGTTGTAATAGATTTGGTTACGAAATCTGTGGGACTAAATGTAACACCCTCAAAATGGGTCGCAGCGGAAATGATGTTCCGGGGGCATTACTTTATAATATCATTGCACAAGTCATGAGAGAACGACCTCTAAGTGTCGTTTGAAAAGTAATCTTGTATTGTTTAGACTCCAATGCACATCAAGCTAGCACCTAGCACTTAAGTACCTGAGAAAACATGTTTTAAAACGTCAACAATAATGTTGGTGAATTTATAGGTTTATAAATTAAATGAGGCGGATAGCAAGATTTCCCTGTAATAGAGTATCAATTACAATATTACAAAAATGTATTACGAAATGCACTAAGCTCATGACACTGAAGTCAACAAATGATGTATATAGTAATTTAAATGAGTGTGCCAATGTAGATGTTAGCCCGTAACATCTATATGATCTGAAATGGTATACGTTCGTTGTTCCTTTTAACTGGAATACTAGCAGGTGCTACTTGTCCGAATGGGAGCGTCACTTCAAATAGATCTATTTTCAACATTCTCGCATTACAATTCAGTAATTAAAGTTTCATGATGATGGGAATAGTAGGTTTAGCTGATTTTGGCCATATTCGTAATATTTTGAATTCAAAAATGTAACTTGCATCTTTTATAAAACAACAGGATCTATCCCTTGAGAATTTGATTAAAATAAATGAGAAATGATGATGGGGACTAAAAAACTAACCTCAAGTGATGTGTGAATGAATGATGTGGTCGTCGAATAATATATGTCGGCACAAAACGAGACAGAATGCAAACCTAATTAAATATAGGTCGTATAAGAATGTATACTTGAATAATAATACAACAATGCATTTATTAAGTTAGATCACCACCTAATAGTTTTTGTTTAGTTTATAAAATAAATGTGTAAGTTACGTTTGTAATTAAATGTCCATGCAATTGTATATAAATACACTTGTAAGAATGCCGTTCAAAAAAAAAAAAACACTTGTAAGAATAGTTTTCTATATTGTCATTGTTATTTAACGTCGATGTTTATGTGTTTAATCATGTAGAAAATAGTCGATTAGTCCAACAATTAAATTTAATCACTTACGCTCGTTTTGCTATTTTTATTATTTACAATGCGTCAAAATATATAGTTTAATTAAATTCGTAAATAATATATATAAAGTTTTAAAACGCGTATTAATATTATATAGATTATACACTATTATTTCTTAAGGGTTTTATAGTCCAAACGGACCCGAAAACATCCGAAAACACTATTTAATGTTTCAAACAGCAACTATATGTTTGATAAAAATGCGTGCAAGAACTTTATTAATTTTTCAGAAAAATTGTCCGACTTTAGAAGGGCATATCTTCTTCGTTATAATAAGTTACGGGTCATTCCAACTCGAGGATTTAACGGAAAATCATAATCTACAAGTTCTCTTTTATAAATATTTCCCGACTCGGACCCGAAAAGGGTCAAAAACGCGTTTCCGTAAACTGGACAGAAAGTATATAAGTGCAGTTTTTCAGAAATTATATAAGTTTCGCTATAAATTTCAAATGGTCATAACTTTCTCGTTTTAAGTCCATTTTTCGAGTTCTTTATGTGCATGGAATCGTCGACGTACTATCATGTTACTAATGTTTTACATTGCCTCGAAACCGTGTCAAAACAGAAAATGTCGACTGCCCATATAAGTATATATATACTTTAGTTTATGATTTTTACTACACATTTTAATACTACAAGTCCACTAATCTTTACCAAAACAACCTCCTTCAACAAACAACTTTACTAATCCTAGTCCCAATATCCTCCTCACATTTATATAACTAAAATGTCAAGAACAACAAAATAAATCATAACACTATATAATTTAATTTATGAACAATTAAATTTAACAACAAAGTTATAAATTTACTAACACTTGTAACATATCAAAATAATTATTTTCTAAAGTCCTAGCATATTTACCAATTATATTTCCGCCATGAAAATATTAACATGTTTGTATATGTTTCTTGTTTTTTTGATGACTTGTAAAAATACAACTAAGTGGTGATATAATTTGTATGTAAAATAACCATATGAAAGTAAATATTATAAAAGTACAGTGAAAATGAAATGGACCTTGATGAAGAAGATATGATGAGATTTAATAAGATGTTTAACCAAAATCAACCAAACTAGAACCCTTTGCTTAATCAACCCTTAATATACTTGCACACTACCAAATCTAGAACTTTGCTTGCTCCTTTACTTTTGTGTCTACTGTCGTGAATGAGAGAACCAAAAGAGAAAGAGATGTAATATTTTTTGTAGTGAAATGGGTGTATGAACTACTTTATGTTAATTGCAATTTATCAAAAACACAATTGTTCTTATGCTCACTTTTCTGGCCGAAGGTTTTAAGAGAGGAAAAAGGGACTAGATGATTTCTTTTTGCTTGTGTTAATGAATGAGGTGCAAAATAATTAGTTACTTATAATGCATTTTGGGATAGATTGAATGGTCTTTACTTAGTCACAAGGTGGTGTAGACACAATTAAGGAAATGGGTCACATGTTTGCTTAGGGTGGCGACAAAGAAGAAGGCAAGCAAAAGAATGGTGGTTTTATTTTTGCTAGAACTAGATAATCATGAAAATGGCAATGTGGGTTTTCTATGAAAGATTGGAAATGTTAGGATATCCTCTTTTGGCTAGGATGTTGGCGGCAAAGGTAGCAAGAAGGAAACAAAAATATAATTTTTGTGTTTAGCTTTTAAATGTGAAGGTATACGTATAGGTAAGAAGATGGTGTTGATTTATTTGCATGCATGCATGTATTTAAGTGTATGCGTAAGCGTTTTACGTAAAAATACGAAAATAAAATATGAAAACATAGAAATTATATTCGTAATAATTATATAACACTTGTTTGACGTAGACTTTTATTTGTTAATGTCGGTTTACGTTGATTGTTGATTTTTAGTTTATGTGATTTAATTAAACTGTTGAAATTAAAAGTAAACGCGTAAAAGTCTAAAATAATTAATAGAGCGCTTATTGTCGTAAAATGACTTGAAAATGTGAATTGTTTAGACTCCAATGCACATAAAGCTAGCACCTAGCACTTAAGTACCTGAGAAAACATGTTTTAAAACGTCAACAATAATGTTGGTGAATTTACAGGTTTATAAATTAAATGAGGCGGATAGCAAGATTTCCCTGTAATAGAGTACAAATTACAATATTACAAAAATGTATTACAAATTGCACTATGCCTCATGTCAAGGAAGCTCTACAATGATTGTATATAAGTCATTTAAATGAGGGTTCCCATGTAGATGTCAACACGTAACATCTATTATGATCGAAATGGTATACGTTCGTCGTTACGGTTCAACCGAATACTAGAAAGGGCTACTTGCCCGAAAGGTGCGTCACTCAAATAGATCTATTTATAACATTCTCGCTCCCTAATTCTAGTAATTATTTGATGGGAATTATATCCTTGGGTGATAAGAACATACACGATCTCTGAAAAAGATGGAAACAAGAAGGAACAAAGTTGTCATTGTTGGGATTATTCATGAAGTAGGAGTATAAAGATTTGGTCAAAAAAGAAGACATAGATGAATATTAATGAGGAGTAACGATGACTTATTTCATTTATTTTATAATTTTATATCTTTTATTAGTTCTCAACTGTAAGTCTTGACTCTTATGTTTAAAAAGGAGTACAGAAATATGTTTTTGTCATCCTCGCGCAAGTGTGTGTTCATCATATGACGAGTGGAACAAAAAAACTAGATATAAAGTGTGTGCGTACCACGTTGCGGCTCTAACTTAGTGTAGTCGTCTATAGTGTTTGACTCAAGGTCTGTGCACGCCAACGTCACCTTACCCTAGTTGAGCTACATCGCGATATCATTATGATCACAATAGGGTATTTGGGGCTGTGTTCGATTAATAACCTGAAAATTCCTTGCAAGTAATTTTGATTTGTGTTTATTATTTCCTCTGTGACAATTTCATAATTGTTACCTATACTCTATCTCCTAGATGAGGTCTCTTCACCCATCCTGAGCTTAAAACCCGCTACTCATGCACGTCCTCCCATATCCACGTGTTTTAGGTTTCCAAAATTGGTTTCAGGCCTATTGGATCATGTATATAGGACTTCACAAGGTTTTGGGTTCTATGTTAGTGCGCTCACAAGAAGAAAGGTTTTGAAGCTCCGCCTGTACATACGCTCTCGCGTTGATGTGTATTCAAAAGATGCTGTGTGTTTCATGTATTAAGCAGTAACAAAGAAGAATCAGGGAAAATCAAGGTTTTTAAGAAGAAAATTTATACTTGGCGTCAACAGCAGATGAAGGTATGGTATCTTATTTGCTGCGTATATATCTCATCAAGGGTTAAATGCATAAAGGTTCTGCTACGGTTTCACTACACCAGATTAGGGTTTACCCAAAATCCTAATATGATTTAACATAATGAAAAGTTCTAGGGTTTTGATAATTTTCTTTGCTTAATCTTGATGTGGCTGTTACTCTTATTAATATCATGAAAACCTTACTCGGGCTTCACTTGATCCACTTCATGAAAAGATGTGTCCTTATTCCATAAGAATTGCAAGTTCAAACAGCCAACTGATGAAATCACAAAACCCTTATCATGAAACATTCATATGTGAGATTTGTGTCATGCTGGTACATTCATGAAAAAGTGACGATGGTGTGCAACATATTAGTGATTGCAATATTATTAGATGCAGACGTGGTGACAAAACCCTAATGTTAATGTGTTATGGGCTGTGAAAGAGTTAATTTCGTTTGGTTTATGGTTTCTGGATCCAAATTTGAATGGGTTGTGTTATGATAACAGGCGGTAAATGTTCGTTTATTGTTAGTAGTGCCATGAAACATTAGTACTGCTCGTTACACTATTAGTACTGTTGGTATTTTGGTTAATGATTAATACTGCTACCCTTAATGAGTTAGTACTGCTACCTTTATTTGTACTGCTAGCACACAGCAATAGCGTAGTAACAGAATAGCGACGGATTAAAGCGTCACTAACAGATTTGGGAGGAAGGAGTAAACATATTAGCGACAGTGTAGCAACAAATAAAGTGTCACTAAAATGAATGGGATGAAGGAGACATGTGATTAGTGACAGTCTTGTGACAAATAAAGTGTTGCTAATAATATTACCCTTTTTTTTTTGGATTTTTTTTTTTTTATATCTCAATTCTGGTGGATATAGATCAAGTAATATGGATGATTGGTGTGCTGAGTACAACCAAAATTAAATGGGATGCGTTTATTAATTGTGAAGATGGGCCGATTTTGTGTTAAATAATATTGGGCTAGTGAGCTTTTGGTTGCCAGATTATGGGCTTATGATATTGACATGAGATGGATGCACATAGGTTCAAGTTCACGTGTTTGCTGCCAAGAAGTATTTATGCTGCTATTTGTTCAAGTGCGTGGAGCCAAGAAAAGAAAAATTTATGTGAGTATCATATATATATTGGATATTAGTACTGTTTGGGCCCATTGGATGTTATCACTACTGCTTGCAAATAGAAAGGTACTGCTAGGCTTGATTTTTAATACTGCCAGAGTTGTCCGACATAGCAGTTAGTACTGCTAGCTTTGTTTGATATGGGACAACAGACGCATTTCGATCTCGGATAGAACTGAGATTATTTCAGTTTATTATTATTGATTTTATGACTCATTTTGGAGATTATTTGATGATGTGATTACGAAGAGGATTGATTATTGCTTATTTGATGTTGTAGTGGAGTTTCACAGGTTTGTGTTTTATCATATCTCAAATGGCTTACAACATTTGGAGGTAACTTGTTCGTGCTTAAATGATGTTGACGAAGACTTGACAAATCTAGCAAAGGTGTGTGATTTTTCTTATGGTGCTCAATTCTCACATTTGCTATCACTTTAAGGAGTTACGTTGTAGTGCTTAGTGTCTCATATAGTTAAGGATTTTGTCAAGGGATTGCGATCTACTTATATTTTGGTCTTAGTATGAGCTCGAAGTCACGTGGATAGTGCAAGACATAAGACACAACTTTGAGATATTCTACTTCTTCATCAAATTCATTATACCATATTTTCATAAACAGTTCATAACATAGAGCCTACAGAGTTCGAGATTCAAGAGATGGTAAACATATTGGTTTCAGGGGAAGCTTAATGTTAAAATGTTTAACCATTTATATGCTACATCGAGGTGAATGTTTTTACTACTACTAGCCTTTGTTATACTCCAGAGTCGTTAGTCTTTATGCTCAAGTTTATTATCTTAGGTGCGTAATGGAGGCAACCTCTCTCGCCTGTCATCTACGGACTCTCATACTACGCATCACTCTAGTCCCTGCCCCTCGAAATAGAAGTTAATCGATATTTTGCACATAGATCTTAATGCATAAATATTATGCAAATACTAAATTTCCTATATGATATTAGGATCGCAATAATAGGTAATGGGAAGTAAAGAAGTTGAAATGTAATCACAATAAGCATCATTTTAGACAAAGGGTCAGAAAACAAAGTAAATCAAGTCTAGACGACATAGGACGGCAAAGCTTGCTGGCTTAATCTGCTGAAAACCTTCGCTTAAGAAAAACTAGCATCAACCAAGGATATAACATATGCTAAGCTTAATTAAAAGAAGAAGTACGCAATAATGATAGAATGATAATATCAACTGAACATTGAAAAGACCACGAAGCTAAAAGCCTACAGATCCAGTCACCGCCAGTCAATCCCCAGATACTCTGAGTGATTCAACAGATATATGTATAAAATGAATCAAGACCAAACCTCCAGTCTAACATCAGATATATATGAGGGGAGTATAAAAGTACGAAAACCCGACATGAAGATATGCATAAAATTTGACAAAATACTATATTGTTAAATCTTTAGAAGCAGAAAGATCACTCATATTGCCACTCTCTGACACGACAAATCCACACTCACCATCATCAAGTCCCCAAATCTCCCCCGTATAACTCCCATCAACACACCAATCGATAATTACTACACACACCCAAACCACACGTAATCATTTACTCTAACATTACAGCAGGACTACGCATAGATACATCAACGTAACGCCAGTAACAACACGCAGAGAATAAATACCGCGCCTACGCACACGCTACACCGCGCCCACAAATATGAAACGTGCATACAGACACAAACGAGACATATATCCAGCTACACCGCCACATATGACACATGTTACTCACCGCACCATTACGACCCCACCGCTAACCCCGAACCCTACTGCTATCCTCCACGGATCCACACACAAATGCGTATTTGGGGATGTGATGATCTCAATAACGAAACCAACCTACCCCTTGACGGAACCACTTCTCGACATATTGTATAAAGAAACAGATTATTTCTTTGTATGCTCGTATCTAAGTGTCATATGTCATAAAGCAAACCAAAACAACAGCTCAAATCCCACGCTTAGGATTACTACATCACCAACCGCGCATATCACACATTCACCGCCTCATCGATCGTGAACCTAATAAGTGTGTCGACAGCTGTGTACTGATACGGTTTCCTACAGTTAATAAGTCATGGAAGCAGGTGCTGGATAGGAGACGCATTTATGATAAACAGACTACGTCTTTATAGTGAAATACAATGTCCATAACTATCAACAGAATTGTCAAACGCCACCCATCGTATCACCCATCATAGCACTCTCCACCACTTTAATTTAAAAACACTTCCGCTATCCGTAACTCCCCCGGCAGCCCTTCCTTGGACTAAAATATAACTTCTAAGACCAATACTCAGACTGAGCGAAATAAAATCAACGCAAGTGATGGTCTGTGGATATATGAATGAGTGATCAATATATATATGTCGGACAAAACTAGCCGGAATACAACCTAATTTAAGATAAGGGTCTATAAGAATGTATACTTGAAATAATAATACAACTAGCATTTATTAAGTTAGATCAACACATAATAGTATTTTGTTTAGTTTATAAAATAAATGTGTAAGTTACGTTTGTCAGTTATATGTCCATACATTTGTATATAAATAAAACTTGTAAGAATGTTTTTATATTGTCCTTTGTTTTTAACGATGGTGTTTATGTGTTTAATCATGTAGGAAATATGTCGATTAGTCCAACAATTAAAATTTAATCATATTGGATTTATAGTATTTGATAAATGTGTCCAAAATATATAGTCTAATTAATTCGTAAAATAATATATATAAAGTTTTAAAAAGCGTATTAATATTATATAAATGTTATACTATTATTTCTTAAGGTTTATAGTCCACGGAAACCGGGAAAACATACGGGAAAACAACTATTTAATGTTCAAACAGCAACTATGTTTTAAAAAATGTGTTGTGCGTTTCAAGTACTTTTATTAAATTTTTCAGAAAAATGTGTCCGACTTTAAGAAGGTCGTATCTTCTTCGTTATATGAGTTACGCGAGGCATACAAACTGAGGGATATTTAACGGAAAATCATAATCTACAAGTTCTCTTTTATAAATATTTCCCGCCACGGATCCAAAAAGGGTCAAAAACGCGTTTCCGTAAACTGAACAAAAAGTATAGTTTTTCAGAAATTATATAAGTTTCGCTATAAATTTCAAATGGTCATAACTTTCTCGTTTTAAGTCCATTTTTCGAGTTCTTTATATGCACGGAATCGTCTTGAGACGTACTATCATGTTACTTATGTTTTACGTTGCCTCGAAACCCGTGTCAAAACATAAAATGTCGACTGCCCGTATAAGTATATATATACTTTAGTTTATGATTTTTACTACACATTTTAATACTACAAGTCCACTAATTTTTACCACAACAACCTCCTTCAACAAACAACTTCACTAATCCTAGTCCCAATATCCTCCTCACATTTATATAATTAAAATGTCAAGAATAACAAAATAAATCATAACACTATATAAGTTAATTTATGAACAATTAAATTTAACAACAAAGTTATAAATTTATAGCACTTGTAACATATCAAAATAATTATTTTCTAAAGTCCTAGCATATTTACCAATTATATTTCCGCCATGAAAATATTAACATGTTTGTATATGTTTCTTGTTTTTCTTATGGACTGGTAAAAATACAACTAAGGGAGATATAATTTGTATGTTAAAATAACAATATGAAAGTAATTATTATTGAAAAGTTCGGTGAAAATGAATGGCCTTGATTGAAGATTATGATGATTATTTAATAAGATGTTTAACCAAAATCAACCAAACTAGAACCCTTTGCTTAATCAACCCTTAATATACTTGCACACTACCAAATCTAGAACTTTGCTTGCTCCTTTACTTTTTTTTTTACTGTATCACTGTCTGTGATTGGAGTGATCAAAAAGAGAAAGGATGTATATTTTTTGTAGTGAAATGGGTGTATGAACTACTTTATGTTACTTGCAATTTATCAAAAACACAAATGTTCTTATGCTCACTTTTCTGGCCGAAAGTTTTGAGAGAGGAAAAAAAGGGACTAGATGATTTTATTTTTTCTTGTGTTAATGAATGAGGTGCAAAATAATTAGTTACTTATAATGCATTCTGGGATAGATTGAATGGTCTTTACTTAGTCACAAGGTGGTGTAGACACAATTAAGGAAATGGGTCACATGTTTGCTTAGGGTGGCGGCAAAGAAGAAGGCAAGAAAAACAATGGTGGTTTTATTTTTGCTACAACTAGATAATCATGGGATAATGGCATGTGGTCAACCAACTATTTTTTATTTACAATTGTTGTTTTGTTTTCTATGAAAGATTGGAAATGTTGGGATATTCTCTTTTGGCTAGGATGTTGGCGGCAAAGGTAGCAAAAAGGAAACAAAAATATAATTTTTTTGTTTAGCTTTTAAATGTGAAGGTATACGTATAGGTAAGAAGATGGTGTTTATTTATTTGCATGCATGCATGTATTTAAGTGTATGCGTAAGCGTTTTACGTAAAAATACGAAATTAAATATAAAAAAAATATAAAATAATATTGTAATATTATATAACACTTGTTTGACATAGACTTTTATTTGTTAAATGTCGGCTTACTTTGATTGTTGATTTTTAGTTTATACGATTTAATTAAACGGTTGAAATTAAAAGTAAACGCGCAAAAGTCTAAAATAATTAATAGAGCGCTTATTGTCATAAAATGACATGAAAATGTGAATTGTTACACTAAACACATTTTACTTGATTTTAAATAAGAAAAACACTGGTTTTGAAAACGCCTCTTTTTGTCGTTTTCTAAATCTTGGTGTAATTGTCTTTGAAAGTAACACCCTTTGTGGATTCTATGCTGCGCATGTGAAAATGGGGGTGTTTACAGATTAGTATCAAGAGCCTATGGTTATAGAGAAACTAGGTCGGAGTTTTAAAAAAACCTAAACTATACTCTTTACAACGCCGATACTCCTCGTTGCCCTTTGGTTACTGATGAAAAGGGTCTTCTCTTTGAATGTTTTTGCACGTGTTGGGTGCATGATTGTTAAAATGTTTTTGCACGTGTTGGGTGCATGATTATTAAAATGTTTTTGCACGTGTTGGGTGCATGGTTAGTAGAATGGTTTTGCACGTGTTGGGTGCATGATTGTTAAAATGGTTTTGCACGTGTTGGGTGCATGATTGTTAAAATGTTTTTGCGCGTGTTGGGTGCATGATTGTTATGCGGTTATATAATAAATATACTATTATATATTCGAGATATGTTGACTATTAGGCTTTGTTTGAAAGCATTGTCGTTTGTTGCATAATTACGCAACCGTTATTTCCAATAATAATAATAATTCTTATTAGAATATTATTTCGAATTAGTATTAAATATTATTACGTAATTTTTAGATTATCATGGTGAACGCAATTCCTCCCGACCATGTTGATGACTTACACGAAGTTGAGCCGAACCAACCCGATCTTGCTCTCGCTATTCCCGAGCCTGCCTTAGTTGATGAGAATGAGGAACCGGAAGAAGAAGAAGAGTTCGAAGACGAAGAAGAGTTTGAGGAGGAAGAACCTCAAGAGGAAGAAGAAGATATGGAAGTGGACATTGGGGAAGAATAGAACGAACCGGAGCTGACATTTCCTTATGAAGAGGCGGATCCTCTTAATCCATCGCCACCTGCTTCCGATTCAGAGCCCGAAGATGTGGTTGAGGTTGAGGACACGGTCGAGCCCGAGGATGAGACTGTTCCTAATAGTGTCCATGAGGTAGGTGAGTCGTCTACCGCCACTTTCCTTCGAGAGGATGGTGATAGTCTGTTTCCTAGTTTTATGAGGAGGGACATTAACTCTCTTTTTGGTTGGATTGCTTCTCTTTCAAGACGAGTGTGCATTCGCGAGACGGCGCATGCATTGGTCGAAAAGAAAGGGAAGGCAAAGGATAAGTATTATGGTAAGTTGATTACGGATTTGGGTAATAAAGTGCGATGCAGTGTGGGAGAAAGAGAGGCTATATTAGAAGATATTATTAAAGACTTTGGTAATGCTGAAGAAAGCGTTGAGTGTAAGAAGTTAAAGAAAGAGCTGGAAGACGCAAGGTCAAGCAACACACTTCTTCGTATGCAGAAAGAACGTGTCGAGAGAGATCTCTATTGGACTAGAGTTCAAGCTCATGAGGTCTATCAGGAGATGATTCGTAGGGGAGTTGTGTTTGAAGAAAGACCGAATGAGGCTATCAATGTTCTGGTCAAGGATGAAGAAAGTCCATCATCTGAGCCACGAGAATCCCCTCACGACTCTTACTAGTT
>BQNB010062648.1:0-35995 GCA_026074375.1 Tanacetum coccineum
TTTGTCTCATACACATCAAGAAGACAAAGGGATATCAACTCCTAATAATTACGAATTTTGTTTCATACCTAAAAAAAAGGGAGGAATGGGAAGAAGAGAAAAGGAGGATGATTAGGGCAGGAAAGAAACAAGGACCAACGTCTTAGGACCCTTCCAGACGAGCACCTCAAGTATGACTTCAATAGTTTACAACTCTTAAAGCCATACTGGGGGGGACATGTCCGCGTATATGCCGGACAGGCCAATAGTCCGAATGGGCCACACAAAGCCCAAGCGAACCACTCAAGCCCAATCGAATCATTCCAGACCAAGCAAGCTATTCAAGTCCGAAAGGGCCACAGGGTCCGAACGGGCCATGAAGTTCCAAACGGGTATGAGACGTCAGCCTAGTAAACAACAAAGCGCTGACTTAATTTCAGAGATCTACAGAACAACGTCATCAAAGAGATAACGTCACCATAAACACAGGAAGATAGTGACTACACGATAAACTATGACGTCAACTAAAGAGATGTCACCATCTCAGACACAGGCGATAGAGACATGACGAAAGGGTCGTCACCTACATGCCAGAAACCGTACATCTCTACAGTGTTTCGACTAGTATAAATACCCCCGTATTTACTATTCAAAGCACAACATTTACTGCACACACACACACATTTATTACTATAGCCTCTTCGGCTCCAACATACAGCCCCTTCGGCTCACATTCACATACTTACTCTCACGCCCGAGCTTGGTCCTGGGTCAACACCCGGGGCGAGTTAACGGGTGTTCTTTCTTACTTTCAGGTAATTTAAGAGGATACTTCACCAAGAGGGTAGGGAACACACCCTAGACTCAAGGTACGGTATTTTACCTTAACAATGTACAAAATATTTGTATGTATAAATGAATTGAATAGAAAATAAAGTGGAGGGGCCAAAAAGTATTTTTTTTTACAAAAATAATGCACCCAAGATAAAATATCTTAAATATGTTAAATAGTGGGTCATATTCTTTATCAAAAACATAGCCACCAAAAACCTCCATTTTAGCAATATTCATTTAAGCATTTTTTTTCAAGCGTTTCTTTCATGGACTCTTTGTCTTTCATTAGTTCTTTTCAAATATAAGGTGGTTCCTTATCTAAATCTAAGATAGGTTCGAATTTTTTCCTATACAAAACTTTTAAAGATCTCGATTTCTAAGGTGGTTTCGGAGAACCACCTAGGTTTTTTCTCATAAATTTCCAAATAGTGTACCGATTTGAGCCACGTTCATGGATCAGTGCATTATGGGTCAGGTCATATGTAAAGTAGCATGTTGTATAAAACATAGGACAAACTTGAGCCCGTTTAACGATCAACATAGAGACATATCAGTAGAGTAAGTTGTCAAATGTTTGCCTTTCAGCTAAATTAATTAATTAAATTATTAGTGGGGTAAAGGCCATTTATTACCAACATACTTTTTCATTTGTACCGTAATGACCAACTTACTTTTTTTCACACTCACTACACTCACGAACTTTCAAATTTTGTTCGATATCACAAATATTACAATAAAATGACTATATTACCCTTGTCTTCTCTACATCCACTCATATCAAAATGAGTTGACTTTTTTTATGCCAGATATAACTAGTCCACCTTTCCCAGTGAGCGAAACTTATATTACCCTTGTGTGTTGCTCCACGAAACGACACTTCTTTCAGGCATCTCAAGAAATACGTTTCGTGCATCCTCCAAGCTCCCACACGATCTATAGAAATGTATCAAACTGTTATTAATATATACATCTGAAGCAAGGCCAAGCTTGCGATATGTGCATGTAACTTCCTTCCCTCAGACATGGAAAACAAATAGGCGCAGACCTTTAGGACAAATGAAAAGGTGTGCTTATCAGGAGTGACAACATCATCCCCAGCTTGATGACATAACATTTC
Source organism: Tanacetum coccineum (assembly GCA_026074375.1). Taxonomy (NCBI): domain Eukaryota; kingdom Viridiplantae; phylum Streptophyta; class Magnoliopsida; order Asterales; family Asteraceae; genus Tanacetum; species Tanacetum coccineum. The sequence goes on from BQNB010062648.1 coordinate 1,931, forward strand.
AAGATAGAGTAAAATGGCTAGTTGCTTGTGGTTGGTGGAGCGAGAAAAAGCTCTAATAAATGGTGTTCCAGCGAAGAAATGGCGTTGTGGATATTTAGAGCATAGTGTGGGTCGTTGTTTGAGATTGCAAAATGGAGAATACGAGAGTGAAGGAAAAGCGTATGAGGATGAGTAGTTGGAGGTTGGTGCGGTGTGTGTTGGCGTGGTTTGTTTTGAGGTGAAGAACATGGGACCTCATTTGTGATAATTGATGTAAATATGTTAAGATGACAAGAGTTATATAGTCATTTTATGGTCATATCGGTGATATATGGTGATATCGAACAAAATTTGAATGTACGTGAGTGTAATGAGTACCAAAAAAAGTCAGTTGGTCAGTACGGTACAAATGAGAAAAGTAGGTTTAGTAAATAAAATGACATTTACCAATATTAGTAGTTGTCTATAGCCTTTTAGAAACCACAATGTATAATTTTCTTTTCATTAATTGTATTTAAATATTTCATTTTTATTTTTTTTAAATAGTAATTGATGTATAAATTATCATGAATGTCATTTTATGAAAAAAAAATATTTTAAAACTTCTTTTATGGCTCATAACACTTCTCTTATATGTTTAGCTCTATTGTTGAAGAGAAGATACTCTTGAACCAAGATACTTTTGACATTGTGTGAATCAATTACTTATCAATTCGATATCTTGTACGTCATAGTCATAATATGCGGGAAATTAAAGCATGTTAAATAGCATTGATGGAATAAGTTGATATCTTGTCATTTGTAAGCTCACACATTTGGATTGACTAACGACATACTCTGTATGTTCGACCCCTCAACTTTTAAAACTAGTTTTCGTTTCATAATCGGTATTGCAAATTAGTCATATTCTTTATTGAATTTTGGTCGAACTTAATCCGCCCTCGCTCTTCAATTTGTTATATCAGATATTTCCGACATTGTCTCAATCATATATTGCTTTCCTTAAACATCATAGAAAAAAATGAACAATAGTTATACCATTAAGATCGGAGTAATCCCAACAAATCCAATCGTCACTGAAAATGACATCGTAGTGTTTGGTACGTCATAATAAGAGTAAAAATGAAAAAGATCATCGTGACGGAATGAAAAAATTATGCTTGTTTACAACTATAGAATGCAATGACTCATTACATCAAAAATCCATCACATGCATTCATTAGGGTCCCTTGTTTTCTTTCATTACTCTTGCAATGAAATCATAACACATAAACAACCCTTTATCTACTACTATCAAACAAATAATATTATATCACTAAAAGCTATTTCTAGTCTGTTTATTATTGTTTTACATTCCATTTTATCATAACAACCAACATATATTATAATATATAATGCGTCATTTCATTTACGTACGGTTCAATCCATTTCTTGCTAATCTCCTAGAGGGAAGGGGTATCATGGCAAGCTACTTCCAAGCTAAAGACCACTTTTCAGTAGTCTTTCCGCCTATTAGGTCTACTTCATTTAACACCACTACACTCAAAACACCCCTTCATGATAAACATGCCAAGTCAAATCCATTTCACTCATTTGGGCCCCACCCTATCATACCCAACGTAAAACTCAATCCCACTCACACACAAAAAACAATTTAAAAAAAGGAAACAAGGATTTTGACGTTCGCCATTATAATGGAATGCATTTGGCATAAGAGGGGGGGTTCGCTATTAGAACCCCAAAAATAAAAAAAAAAAATAATGGCCAGCACAGTGGCGGCACCAAAACGCATACACATAGATTAGGCGCTTGAAAATGTTAAGTTAAAGTATTCTCTAACGTAAGTATACATTTCTTAACAGAACAATAACCAAATAATTTTACCATTAATAAGCATACTATTTTATTGATCATTCATAAGGCCAATTGTTTAAATGTATGCAAACTAATTTAGAGTATCTTTCGTGACTGTTTTAACATTTCCCTAACCTCACAGAAGATTTTTCAAGATACTTTAGAGAACTATACGTAAGTAGTATACATTAAAATAAAAATCGGTGTCATCCATTCAGGGGTGAATTTAAAAAATTTTGCTCGAAGAGACACATTTTAATAATTTTTATAAACTACATTATAAATTGATTTTTAAAGGAAGCAAATTACAAAAGAAGCCAAAAATTTTACATTATAATTTTTTTTTGCTAAAGAGACACTTGCCCCTAGCGTCTTCCTTATCTCCGCCCATGATCCACTCCATAAATCCATATGAGCATGCCACCGGAAATAACATCATTTAACCGATTCAATAATATTCAAAACAAAACACACTCAAACATCATAATCACCATTATCCACACCTATAACTGCTCATACTTAAAAAAGCTGCATACTTCAATGAGACCTAGTATAATATCTAAACTGACATTATACTGTGTTTTTATATTGGGTGTGTTGTAAATAATACTAATCAACACAATCTTATTGGATATATCTTTTTAAGGGTTTTGCTAATATGTTGCATTAATGGGCACATCTAAAGGTGCATTTAATGAAGAAAACATTTCTTTTTAAATTCAGAAATGCAATTTAATGAACATTAATTAAACTCATAAAATTTACTTTGTATTTACATTAGACATTTGATATAATAACATTAAAGTCCTTTTCATATATAAAGAGATAAACCATGTACTCAGTTTCTCACATGTCAGCAATACTCATTCTTTTAAAAGTTTAGATATCACCTTCATATCGAAATATTGCGACTCTTATATGCCTTTAGATTTCAGAGATCCTCAACTAAAATTATTTGAGAATATCATTTATTTTAAGTGCTGATAAAAGAATTTAGAATTATGTTATATTACATAATCGAAAGTTATTTATATCGGTTAGTTGACTAGAATAACTTAATTGTTGGTATAGAGTAGTTGTCTTTGTGGAAAAACCACCATCAATTGCAGCTCCGCCTTTGTGACATTAAAAAGGCGAACCCCTTTAACCTGCATTTTTTATTGTAACGATATAATGCTAGGTAAAAGAGTATGCACTGGTACTTTCTAACTCGACTATTAAGTTGAAGGAATTCAAAAATAAACGATAATCTCACAAAATATAATTTTGATAAAGAGTAAAAAAATCATTATTTTTGGATGCGGTGTTTTATTTCGTTTGATTATTATGCAAAGAGCCTAAGCCAAGCAATAGAATACTACCGTCCAAAAAGAGTGAACAAAGGGCAAAATTCAGGTATTTCACTAGCTCCCCCACTTTCCTTTCACCACCCTACACCCCACTTATTTATTCAATCCACACGTCTTTTCTTACTTTAAATTCAAAACAACAACTGCTCATCAATTTCAACCCAAAATATCGGCCAAAATTATATCATGTATCATCTCCGGCGATCTATCTTATCAATATAACACCGCCATGTTTCTCAGTTGAGAAATCAATTTATCATTTCAAATCACTCCCAAAAACCACCGCAGATTATCCTAATCCCTATTCTACAATCAGCTCAATCCTATCGATGACGTCTCCATCTCACATCTCAAAACTTTAATCAATACATTTCAATCACCTTTTCATGGATGGAAAGGCCCGTTACCCTTCCTAACAACCATTCACACAGCAGCCTATAACCAGAATAGATACTTTCAGATCCTTTGAGAAATTCATACCTGTTTTTAATTAGATGAGTCATACATGGATTATTAGTTTGAAGTGTGCTGAAACTTTGTAACTTGATGACGTCAGCCGTGAAGTACATGACTGAGAGGAAATGATTGTTGATGGAAGCTAGCTTTATCGGCTGGTGAAAGTCGGTGTGATAACTCGTCTGAGAGATTGAGAAGGAGAAAGAGGTTTTGGTTGAGGTGCGTTGGAGTGCACCGCACGCCGTAGTTTGTGACGATTGAGAAGTTTTTCCGCGCCTTCTATGTATCTCGGTATGAGATAAGTGTTCACGCGCCAACGTTTTGATCGCGAGTTTGATTTCCGGCGCGTGTAGGTTTACGGTAGGTGAGGGGAGTAATGGAGTGGGGTGGTTAGACGGACGATGCACGCGCTTGCAGCGTTGACTGTTGTGATACGAACTGTTTTGGTTACTCGTACTGTACGGTCAGCCAAATTGAAACGAAACACCGAGTTTACGAACGAGTTTAGCTGGCTGACTTCAGTCAACACAGTCCCAAAAAATCGTTTACCCGGTCACGCAAAATATGTTTGTTACCAGAAATTGAGATACGAATTAGAATAGCAGCTAAACTTGCGTGACGTCATCACAACGGTAATGAGAGCAGCGCGTGAGTGGTGTTGAAAGGAATTTGAAGAAGAAAACGGTGGTTAGTATTGTGACGGGGGTAGATGAGTTGACTAACGGAGTTAATTAAACGGATTGTTTAACGGAGTGATGAAAAACGCGGTAACGAATATTGGACGGGCGTTAGAAGTGGTAGGTGTTAGAAAGTGTGACCGTGTGGGTTTGTTTATATATTGTTTTTAACGTTTTGGTCTTAACGAAAGGCGTTAGAGAATTTATATGATTAATAATAAAAAATATATTTACGTAACGAAATTGTATCTTTCTTTTAATTTTGTCTTTTTTTTTTCTTTGTTTAGGACAATTGATTACTTATCAGTATGCTGCAAATTAATTATTAATTAACCATGATTTAAAAAGAAAAATGACAAATTAAACGGGCCAAACTAGTACTCGCGTAAGTGTCTTCAGACTATTTTTGAATCACTCCTACATCATAAGATAGCCACACATGTAACCAATAAATAAATCTTTGATCCGATATAAAGATCGCAACGAAAGTTTCGTCATAGTGTACAGGGGATATTTGTATTCGAATGAACAAAAAATTTAATGATAGAATCAGGAAGTCGTTCTATTAAAAATATTGTACAAAAAACATACAGGTTAAACATTGGCCTCTATGACAGATATCCACTACTTTCATGTCACCGTTACATATTTTATATCGAGTCTAGAAAGCAACACGAACTTGTTGTGTCCAATGATGGTTGCCTCAGATGATGGTTATTTGGATATCGATGTTCCAGCTGGCATATACTGGCAGGTAAGTTTGTTGTTGTGTATAGCCTACTTGAAATAATCAAAAGCTTATCATACAAAAGACCTCTTCAATCTAAAGGGTTCAAGTCTCTTGAAACATGTGAGATAGAATTTTTTAGATATGCGGTGTATTATTTAAGTGTGTAAAAAATTTGGCTGTGCTAAAAAAAGAGAAAAAATAACAAAAGCTCATCATAATCACATAACAGCTCTTGCATATAAAACATAATTAGACATAAGTTCAAAGAACAAGAGATCCACTGTGTTTGGGGTTCAAATTGTCTAATAGACTATTACACAAAATAGTTAAAAACTAAGAACAAACCAAAACATGGAGTTTAAGATGTCTCCTACTTACTCGGGGCAATAGAAGTTAACACTAATACATGGCTTGCACTTGATTCAACACAAAAATGCTATTGCCAACACCTTAAAAAATATAAGTCTTAAACGTCCCCCCATGAAACAAATATCTGAGATCTTCTGCATTTAGTACCAGCGGCTGGAGTTCCCCACTCTTCACGAAATGCTGAAGCAAACCATTTTCCTCTTTTCTTCCTGTATTTACCAAAATTTATCAATATAAAGGGGAAAGGCGTCAACTTACAAGGCAATTTCATAAAGAGACATCTTAAAGTTATTTTAACAATGCCAGAGAAAAAAAATTATTTATACCAAAATAGCCATCGTTCTACAAGATATTTTTTTGCAACTACTCTTTTTTTATGGAACTCGTTCCCCTCACACATAACAAATAATAGAATTCAGAAAAATAAATTCCACAAGAAAGTTATCCGCATAAATTTTTGAAATTCACAAAAAACAAGTTCTAAAAATCTTTTTACACGCACACACAAAAATCATCGATACTTCTATTTATTTGCGATATTTATGGCGATTTTGGTTAAAAAAACACAATATGCTAGTAGGCTCGTGTATTCCTATATGTTTTCATGTATATATGCTTTTATGCTTTTGTATTGCCATGTCCTTACAGACCCTATATGTCTATGCTCGTATGCTTTTATGTGTTACGTGCTTTTATGATTTTAGCCTTATACGCCTTAATATGTTTGCATGATAGTATGCGTTTATGTGCATGTTCTGTACATGCCATTATGTGTTTAGCCTTATATGCGTTTACCACTATTTTTTCTATCATAATTTGTATGCTTGTAGACTCATATGATACTTATATGTTTGTATGCTCATATGTTACATGTTTCTATGTTTGTAGGACCATTTTATTGCCGGAGCAGTCCCTTTAGTCCTTTACCCTCGCATAGAGGGGAGACCGTCAACATCATACCCTCCCCCATACCTCGCTCCGGCGGGATTGGGTATTGTTGTTATCGTCGGTTAAAAAACACAAAATTTTATGACCTTTTTTATGAAAAAAAAACACAAGTTAAAATATGGCTATCTCAAAAAATTTCCCTAGTTTTAAGCTGTTGGACGTGGCAAAATACAAAATTACAGTTTAACCGTGATAGAGGGACATAGAAGTGAAAACCTGGAGAGCCAGAATTTCTGTCCTTCGACTGTGTCCTTAAATTGTTGAGTCTCGAACACTGTAACAGACGAGTCTGCCTATCGATGAGCTCGGTCAATAGCTTGATCTTCAGTAGTGGATTCCACCAAAGATCTAATAAGAATAACATGAGATGCTGCGACCCTATGTGTAGTCCTAGATTGCCAGCTTTCAGCACAATTAGCATAAACAATCACTGCAACATGTTATCATTACTTGATCAATAATATAGAAACACTTAAAAGTTTTGTCTTTTAATGACTTTGCAATTTCAAACTCTTAGAAAAAAATGCCAATATTATTAAATAGGATGGTCTGGCAATTTGTTCAGTTAGGTCGAGCTTCAGGATATGCTGTTTGCCTAACTGATCATCTTATAAATAATGGTTATAAGAAAACTCTTCAAACGAGTAGAAAAGTTTTGCCCATGTGCATCTTTAATGCCTAAAAAACATTTTATGTGGATATTTAACACAATAGCTTCTGGGTAGACTTGACCGACTTCATTCAACCCATTCTTCAAGAAAATAAGTACCATTTTTACCTGTTGCCAACCACCACTTGAATTGGAGTCGTGATATGTTTTATCTCTAATGGGTCAGATTTAATATAAAAAATAAAACTTGGAAGGAAAAATGCTCAAATGGGTCGAAATTTCCCAAGTTGTATTATTTTTGATACATAAAAACCTCCAAAATAATTTTATTCAGAAATAAAACCTTCAAAATTGGACAAAAGAGTTTTAGCATCATCCCGGACATGGCAGTATTTGGGCCATGCCAAAAAAGTACCATCAATTTATTTCCCCCCAACCCAACCATTTTGCTGTACTCTAGCATCAAAAAAATTAACGTAGAAAGTCGACCTCAGGATCATTGTTAAATTCTTTGACAGCCCGATCCCTAGATGCAGAGTCATGAACCATCAAGCCTTCTATATTCTAAACAATATGATTGAGTGGACAATTTCAAAACAAGGTAAAATTCTTGTCCACTCGAGAGTAATTTAAATTGCTTTTATTGTCCTTCAGCATGACCAGAACTAGGAAGAAGCATTTTCTGAACCACCATTGCATCTATAATTCTGAATATGAACTTCCTGCTCTGCAATGTCCCCGAATAATTCTATAATGACTGCTTGGATTTTAGCAGAAGAAACTATAATCTTATGAAAGGAACTATTGATTTCTCGTCAATTCTGGATGAGCTAGAGCTACCATCATCAGATAGAGAACTTTGTAAGGTGGCTTTGTTAAATACAACATCAGGACCAATTAGGCTTTTGCATTTGGGTGATGGACATGTATTGTCATCCCCTGTTAAGTATTCAGCTCTACCTCTGTTAGCAGAATACATTTTTTATTGTCCACAATAGGTCACAACTAGGCATCTTTGGGGGATTCTGTAAAGGCATTCAATTATTCTATTTTAGACCCAGAGTCTTTAAGAAGTATAAGAATACATGGAGTGTTTGAATGTGTGATACAGGGACTCCTGATTATCTACTTACTGCGCCTTAGTGATTCTGATTATTTATAGGTTATTTTTCTTGAGTCAGAGCTTCCTACCACCAACAACAAATAACAGTGATAAATTGAGGGAAAACTAGGATTACTTATTGATTCTTTTAACTACTTTTCATCTACCGTTCTTGTCAATAATGCTATAACTAGAAAGAAACTATTTGATTTGTGTATGAAAAGTATCAATAAAAATGTATTAGATATACCGTAAGTCTGTAACAGTAGATAAAAAAAATAGGCTTGTTAAAGTTACATACATTAACAGTAGGTAAACTTGCCAGCTAGTCATAATATCATTGTAAAACAAATTTATTTAACACACATTAATTAAAGCTTATTCTGATCTTATCCCAACTGTAACCTGTTACAAGGAGGATCCAAACACTATTTATAGAGAAAGCAAGTTTATGCAGCTGGTTATCTGAATTTTGATTATTCATGATCACATAATCAGCTTAAGAGACACAGCCAAAGACCCATATAACACCATTCAATTTTAGGCGACTTAGGGGTGGGGGGCAGGGTAGCTTTTATGGGGCCATTAAGAAAAAAATTAAATGTTCTCACTTATAGGAAAAGATAACGTTGGAGACTCAGGAAACTCACGCTACACAAGCAACATATGTTGAGACTTTCCAAAAGATCCAACAAATTTTCTTGCATGTCTTTTGGAAGATTCTTTGCCATTCTTGTAGAAACTCTACCGACAGATTCTGAGCTAAAACCCTTAACAAAGCAACCGGGTGGTCGCAAGCTTGGCGAAGACGCAAAAGCATCAAAAGGATATTTGCGTAATTTTGGCTTACAGTACCTGCAGCTGCATATGCCTAAAAAGGGTATTTACGATTCAGAATACTTTAAATCAATCAAACTTCAGGAGGACCTTCATATAATTAAAATGTCATATAATTGCATTTAATGCCTTGTTAATTAAGCATTGATGATATATGTATTTTTTTAGTTTTGTTATTAGCACTTGTATTAAGTTAGTCTGATTTACAGTTAAGAGTACAAAAGGGGACTTTATTACTTGAAACGTGACGTGATTCAGCTTCAAGTTGACATTAGGAAAGCTCGTTCTTCAGTCTGAAAAGTCCAACGGATGTCAAGTTTATTGTTTTTGGAGGTAAGTTAATATAGGTTTGACCATCAATAAGGGTGCTGTCCAGAAAAAACAGAAGCTAATATGTAATGAGGTTAAATGATAACAGATGTTAAGTTTTTGCTACTGTGCACGATAAGACGTAGCATGAGTACCTTATAGGACATCGACTTATTCTACATGAACTACTTTCAGTTATCGAATACCCCATTTAATCAATGAAGGGCTGTGGTTTAAGCATTTTACTTGTTTACACCTCCAATTAATAACTTAAGGAAAACAGAGGAATGAATTTAACTTTAAATCTTATTTTTGTTATGCAGTATTTAAAGAACTTTCACTTAAACTAATGAATAGTTCCCTGAGCCCTTGAACAAACTAATGAAATGTTTTAAGAAACAGCTATAAAAGATTGAAGTAAATTACTTACCATAAGAAATACAACAAAACTACTTTTGTAAATGATTAATTAAGTTGTGTTAATATAAAACTGCATAAGGCATAACTTATCCCTTTTATTATAAGCAAAATAGATTAATATAGAAATTTTATTATGGGATTATAATCATTGCTCCCTTAAGACACTAAAACTACACGATTAATTACAAAGAACCTTATTTATGTTTCACTTCAACTAAAGGCTAGTTCAAAAAAAATTTAAAAGGCTAAACAAACACTGCCTGTGTTTGATACAAATGCGTCTGTGAGTATAAGGGTGTATGTGTGCGTATATAAACATATATGTACAATATTCGTTACATTATATTGTGTGATGGTGAGTATAAGCCTATGCAGGGTATCTCGGTCAGATTCGAATATCGTACAAGGACCGAGATTTGAATATCGGTTATCGCAGGTGAGATCTCTGTGGTGGAGATCTCGCGTTTCTTTATTATTTAGTATATTTTTATATATATATTATATATTATATATATATATAAATATATATATTAAAACCTAAAAGATTTAAACATAAAACAAAGCATAAAAGTGTCAAACGAAATTAAATTAAAATCATAAGATCTAAAGCAGATAATAAAAGTTTCAAACGAAATTAAATTAAAACACATAGCATAATTGCATAAACTGATAATAAAAGCGTCGAACTCTAATTGCAGTCCAACTCTAGCTGCTAGATAGAAAAGAAGAAGAGTAGGTTTTGTTATAATATGTGTATGCCAAGTGGGCTGGAAAAAGAAGTGGGCTGGAAAAAAAGTCAACAAAAAACGGATTTTAAAGATCAAAAATCTCGCCGAGATCAAAATCTCGCCAATTTCTCGGTAATATCGCGAGCTAATATCGTTGCGAGATTTTGATCGAGATTTTGTCCGAGATTTATTTTCAGCGAGATCCGAGAATCGCGACGAGATCTCGCCGAGATTGAAACTGCCCAGGTATAAGCCACATATTTGTACCTTTTGTTCGACGAAGCATTATTGCCTTGAGCACAACTTGAAGTTTCCTGTAACCCTCTTCCGAGTTTCTTGCAATGGGGAACTTTATTTGACTGCAAAAAGATTTATAATTGGCGTACGGATCACATTTCAAAAATCTAAAATAGCTATACAGTTCCTCAATCGAGTTCTGTATAGGTGTTCCTGATAAACACCATCTTTTTTTTGCTCTAAGACCACAACACGATTTGGACACCTGTGTTCTGCTATTCTTTATCGTTTGAGCTTCATCTAATATCACCCTCGACCAACTCACCTTTGCAAGAGTACCACTATAATCAATGGAACCATCAATACCTTTTTTGCCCTTCTTTTTCTTTCCACCTTCTTTTTTTTATTAGCGAAGCAGAACTCAATCCATTTCTGTCACCAATTTCTTGGATCACTTCTCTTTCCTCATCAAAAACTTTTAGTTTGGGACTTACTTTTCCCATTAGGAGTATGTTGTAAGGACGACATCATATCGCTGCCAGCTCAGCAGGATCTTTAGTCCTATTTTACACCATGATAGACTGACATTCAAGCTTTACATTCTTCGGTAACTTTCGCATCAAGCTCGCGGGCCCATTGATCTTAATACAACTTGCGGGGACACCACCAGGATTCCTGCTGTGGGTTTACGGTTACTAATTGTTTGATGAGCTACTGCCTCTTAGTTACTAAACTTCACGTCATCATCATCTCCATTCTTTGTCTTCATCAACATTTTACTGTGGCGTTGCATCATTATTATCTCATCACTCTGTCATCATTTAAATTCAATGATTCAGTTTTGAATTTTGGTGGATCATCTGAATTTGGTTTTGAAAAATGTTTCTGATACATAACCAGTGCAAGTGTTGAAATGGTCTTACCGAGACCCTGTGGAAGAAAATACAGCAATAATCAAAATTTTAGTAGAGATACATATAATATGTGGGCATGTGGCAACCTCCCGCTAGTTTACTTATTCATGGGTTAATTCTGGTAATGTTTTATCTATAGCGGGTAAAATGGGTAAAACAGAAAGGGCTTATAAGAAAATAAGTCCAAACGGGTCATAGTCATTCTGCACAAATCATATATTGATGCATAAGAGTATAAGACCTCCAAAATCATCTGATTGGGAAAATTAGACTATTATTGGCATACCCTATTTTTTTGTAAATTTATATTTGACACACTGTTTGCATCATAATAAGCAATAGCCACATATGGAGGATAAGAATGTTTATAGGCCAACCAAGCCAATAGGAACACTTTCATACTCCAACATTAAATAAAAAAAAAAACCCTTTTTGCCGCATTAACCAACCAGCCATTTTTTTCACACTTAAGCCATATATATTTAATATTGTTAAATCATGATGATTATATGTATATGTGCCCACTCATAAAGTTCAACAATCTATCAGCAAACCTGGTCATACGCTAAATTCGCCCAGAACAAGCCACACTCTTTTCCTTATTAAACCCATTGCCAATGCAATTTTCTGACACAAAACCAAACAGCATGGAAGATTTGAATAAACACACACCTAAAAAGTAAAACTTTGTATTTAAAAGCGGTAGGAAAACCTGGTGCCTTAAGCAGAGAGACTGATTAAAAGACCTTCAGGGTAAATCTAATTCATCACGTCTTTTACACTAAGATCCAGAAATAAAACAGCCATACTTTTTTAGTGTTGACCATGTGCCAAAAGGATAATGAGATGAATTACACATTAATACCTGCAATGCTGTTTGAAGGAATAAGGCTTCTCTCACCAATAGATTGGTTATCAACAACTGGCCCAGGGCGGTAAATATCAGACGGACCACCATATGGTGTAGATGGAACCGACATAGGGAGCCTCAATGATGGAGGTAACACCCTACTTGCATGGCTTTTTTCCTTCGTTTTAAATCAATTACTGTTCTTGTAAGTATTTTCAAATCAGCCTTAAAATTAGTTGCCATGCTATGTGATGAGACTTTTCAGCATTTTAGAAGTATCCTCCAATTGGGCCTTTAAATTATTTCGCCACTCATGTGCATCAGGCTTTTCACGAATTTGAATGCCTCCTGTACCTCTTCCAGGAACACTTGGCCTAAAACTAGACGAAGATGGTTGCATTGATAGCGGAAGCCTTCTTTTGGAATCTAATCACAATAACATATCATCAAATTTTGTACCAAAAAAAAAATAAACCGTCATTCTAAAAAAGGTTTGTTTAATTGTACTTTTACTGTTGGAACTTCCCAAAATTATTAGTAGAAATGGAATAATGAAGCTGCGTCATCAGATGTTCTATGATCATACGTGAAGAGTGTCAATTTACAGAGCTTTTCTTTTAGGCGGGTTTTAACCTGTTGACTTGGTCCATTAAAACTATAACAATTAAAACAAAAACTCACTAACCATAACTCGCGAGCAAAAATGGTTTATAAGAGGGTGTTGGGATTTGCTGTTTGTTGTAAACTATCTGACTATTGTGTGTGTTGAATTATACATAGAAAATTAAAATATTAGTGTTTGGCAAAAAAGTGTTTTTCCGTTTTGTAGTAAACAAATTAAAACGGGTTTCGCAAATCCCAAACAACCCCTTAAAAAACAAAGAAATTGTCCCAAGTAAACAGTTGTTCACCTGCATTCCTTGTCGTCCCGGACGAGGATGCAAATGAAGAAGGAAGCACCCTAGTACTAGGCGGGGCAGAAGTAGCAGAATCGTCTACAACTGAATCATTAATCGCTTTAATTAAATCCAAATCCCAATCACTTATTCATCAACTATTCCGACGAACTAAGATTACATCATATCCATCAAACTCCATACAACTAATTCTCCTCAGTCACAAATACTTCCAAACCTCAAAATCTTAACCAACCTAAATTCACAAATAAAACAAACAAAACTCTTAATCAACACTTAACAACAAAAAAACAATCCCGAAAATCGAAAAAATATCACAACATTATAGCAAATGTAACCGAATTAACTCCCGTAACCATCCTATTAAGTACTGAAAACTTGTTTAGTCGCAAATTGGTTTTTATAAAAATAAGTGAAAAGTCCACTGTTAAAGATCTATTTACATTTTCACTTTTCTGAAGAAAAAAATTACTAATGTAACAATTACACAAACTTTAACATTCAATTAGTACTAAAAACAGCTATCATAACAAATGTAGCCGTTCCAAACATACTTTAATTGTCAATTTATGCTAAAAACGGTTAATTTCAACGATTAAGATGAAAAAAATTGAATATTGTAACCATGCATACATACATTAACAGTTGAGTTAACGAATTTGAAGTGTGTTACCTTGAAATTGATGATTACATGAACAACTGATGAAATTAGGGTTTAGTTTGAGCCCTAATTTTATTTTTGGTTGGTTACAGTTTGAATATTATTCTTTGTTGTGTGAGACAAGGTTTTTTGGTTTTGGAGAAGTGTTTCTTCGCTCTGTACTTTTTCATAGTTTTTTTTTTTATGTGATAGATGGAAAAATATTTTTCTTAACGCCAGAGTGAGGGTAAATGAAAGGAAGAAACATATAGAAAATATACTACATGTGTGTAAATAAGTCAACCAACACTCTTTTTATGTGTGGAGAGGGTTAACTATACTTACATCGTTGTGTCAGGGGCACCGGACTTTCCTTATGGCTTTCTTTTAGACTTTCTATTAGCGGTCTGTTAGATTCTTAGATATTAATTGAATTGACTAACTTATTACTAAGGGCTCGTGAGATCGATAAATGATCGTCACTTTCACTAAAACTGGAATTTCTAACAATCTCCCCCTAAAGGACGGTATTTGAGATCTCATAAATGATCAACACTTTTTGTGTTTCCTAACAATCTCCCCTATAGGGGTGATCATATAGATACTCCTTGTGCCTGATCATTAAGCGTTGGAAGCTTCTTGTCTTGATCTAGTAGTCCTTTTTTGTGACCCCTTATTAGTTGATTCTTTTGTCTTGACCTTCTTTGCGTAGTGATCATTGACTTTAGGCTTGAACTTGTTCCTTTATCTTGACTTGTATGTGAATATGTGATCTTGAGCACCTTGAGATCATCAACCAAGCATAATATTTTTTCGCCATCTTGTAAACTTTGTCATCTTGTGAACTCGTGACTTTTGGACCGACATGCTCATACCTTTCTTGATTTGATAGCTTGAAAGCTTTAATGATGATCTTTCTTGGAGTTCTTTAAATTTAACACTTCGTCACTTCGAGGGAAAAAGCAATTCGGTTATCAGAGTGACGAATAAACCTTCTTTGAAATTCTTTAACTTTAATACTTCGTCACTTCAAGAAAGACGTACGGTATCAGAGTAGCGGAAGTCTTGAAACATGTACTTGAGCTTTCATGATGTCTTTATATTTGTCGGTAGGGTATGAGCATGTGGCAATGAATCTTGTGAGTCAGATGGAATCAGGTACCTCCATCACCATCTTTAAATATTCCTGAAATAAAACAGTTAGCAATAAACTGGGGGGACGAATATTGGCTTTGTCATTTCACCGTGTTTGGTTGTGAGTAACCTTCGAATCCATGAGGATTGACCTGTGATCAGATAGATTCAATTTAAGAAGAATCTTTCTTGACATGATTTCTAGTTGTAGTATTGAATCTTTCTAACACATATTTATTAGATTCATCGTACTCAGCATGTTCTCATTATCGGAACGTCTCAAAGCCAGGACAGCACGATATGAGTGATCCAGCGAAATGATATATCTCAGATTAAAATAAAAAAATTGATTTGAAAATCAATCAAGTGTCACTTGCTAAAAGTGTTTTGTAACACATCGAGAGTGTTTAATCTTTCAAAAGGTTCATCATCAATGCTCTAATTATAACCTGGAGAACAAGTTTGATTCAAATGGTTCGCATTCATCGTTTTCTTTCTAGTTGTCACAATGTTGATTCATTTGGTACGCACAAGTCACCTACCGAGAGCTTGTTTGATGTTGCTCAAGCAGGAGTCTCCATCGTCATGTGAAATACTTAAGTATCACTCTGATGTTCTGGAAAGATCACGAGGATAATGCGTAGGACTCTAATGATATTACTAGTTTTCACAGTGTGGTGAAACCAGCTATTGTTGGATAAGTGTCCTAATGAGATTCTATGAATGGATCTTCTTTTCGGCTCTAGACTCAATAGTGCACTTTGTTGTTAGTGATCGGATGCTGGTGCAGACTGCCACCTTTTCAACTATCACTAACTCGGAGTGGAGAAAGTTGTTAGAAATGTGTGTTAATCTCCGTGGAGAAATGAAAAATAGTCTGTTGAGAAGACCTTGGGAGTGGCTTAGGGAGGGTTGTGCATAGCGGTTCACTGGGTCCCGTTATGTAATCTTCAATGTCAAAACAACACCTTAGTGTTTCTGACAGTTTATGTATTGACCCGGTTTCTGCCTAAGTGTATGGAGGGCTTCTTTCTTTTCACCCTTTATCCTTACAATTCTTTTTAATTCTTCAACCCTTCAGCGCTTACCGAGACTTCATAACTAGTACCTTGTTGGGTTTGTTCCAGTACTAGCTCCATCTTATTCGGCACTTTTCCCGATTCTTACTTTTTCTCCTTTTGTATCATACCTAAGGACTTCTACACTATCTAGTGGATATCCCTGGGTAGATCCCTCCGTTTTGGCTGGGATATTGGATTTGAATTACTATGCCTAAACACCTATGTAACTCCATAAATTAAGTACATGGTCTGTATTTTGGTATTCCTTCACAATCGAAACCAAAATCAGTGAAACTTCAAAAAAATCAAAGTGTTTGATATTAATTATCAAAAGATTACCCTTTGAGAGTTTTTTATCATCACTAAAACTCTCCCTTAAACATGTGCATAGTAATGTTGTACATGCTAAGTGTAGCTAGAGTGTTGAGTCCAATTTATATGATCACGTTTCAATACAAGTTAGATCAGTTTAATCACATTTTCTCCCCTTATCCAAAATGTTAATCCTGTGATATTTTGGATATCAAGAATTAACGTTCTTAAGAGATAAAATGTTTACATAATATTTAACAGGAACATTTTAATGCTCCCCCTAAATATTTGAGGGTATATAAGACAATGCTGAGTACAATGATTTAAAATTTTTGAATTTATAGAAATGTCTTGAAAATTTTGTACCGAGCACTCCTTAATATCACCATAATGTCTACACTTCATATATACAAATTCACAAGATTAATATGTACGAGGTTTGACCTGAATGATGAGAACATCAAATGATAGAAATCATATTGGTTCTTATAGCAGCCGTAGGTCTTCCCCGTAGTCTTCTAAGAAGTTGTCTTAGGCTTCCTTAATCAGCAATCCTTCTTTGAGTAGGAGTCGAATCTTTTCTTACAATACCGCCTAAAAGCAATCTTGATGTGAAAAGGCCCAAATATTGAAGAACTATTAATTTGAAAACCGTAACACCAAGTTCAAAATTAAGGTCCGGGTGTCCGTTTATTTCTTCTTACACGATTGTGATGATATAAATTGAAACATTAAAGTCAACTAAGTCCCGAAAGTCACATTATTCCCTCTCTAGTGGTCGAAATGAAATAACCATAGTCAACTAAGTCCCAAATGTACTCATTTCTTTCTGCAGAATACTAACTAACTTAAGGAATCATCATACTTATCAAACCTATGTGTACCTCTTTTGTCAATTATTTCGACTCTCTTTGAAAAAAAATAAGCTTAGTGATTAACCGTTTGAGGAAGCATTTTATTGAATCAAAAACCAATTCTTCTTACGTTTTAAATAATTATACACCCAACACTTCCCCCTGTGGACTCAAATGATGCATATTGACTAATGACGAGATGTCTCTTCCACCATGTGATTGAAATAGTGCACCCACGGAAAGAAACCAAAGGATAGGCCTAAAATTTTAAGGAGGTGACTTCAATAGAAGGTCCATGGGACTCTATCAAAGTATACAATCTACTCTTCCCCTTGCTGGTTTTTGGCACCTGAAAATCAGCAAAGCCTTGTACGCACACAAACTTGAGATCGTGTTTAAGGTATAACTAAGCTAGTTCTATCGTGAGAATCAACTTCAAGGCTATAAAATAGTTTGTTATTTCAAAAATCCTAAGTCTTTTACACTTATGATGGTGGTTGGCAATATTGATCGAATGTCGTTTAAAGCCTATACTCACTAGGTCTCATATTTCAAATAAGTCCTCCATGACTTATTTTGAAAGCGTTTTAAAAGATTATTGGAAGAATGTAAACATTTAATTGTTTAATGCCCGTTTACATTGAATGGTCATTTTTAGTTTACACGATTTAACTTAACGTTTACGGTTTAAGAGAAAACGCGTAAAACCTTAAAAAAAATTGTGCATTACATAATGTCGTACAATGACCTAAAACACGAGGTGTTATATTTTAACACATAAGCACACTGACACGTACACTTATGGAATAAAGGAAGCACGGGTTGTGATGCAATGTAATCACAAGCCTTTGCATGGTCATAAAGTAGACCATGCCCGAGAATAAATTCCCGTTGTTAGGAACAACTGTCTTTTATTAGACGACATGTTTTCCTCAAGGTGAAAAGTGGGTTACTATCTGAAATAATAGCAAGCCATTTGGCATGTTTTGAAAACGTTTGAAACTTCTGCTCAAACTTCATTTACAGGCTCGTATCATTATTAAATGACATTTCTAAGGTCGTAAATGTTATCGATTTTCAAAAGACATGCCAGAGATACATATTTTTATATTTTTATGATTTTTTAATTTTTTCTTTTGTTTTTGTAAAATTTTATAAAAGGAAAATCTTTTTGGAATTTTTATGTTTTCATATATACATATATACAGGATATGAGTTACCACCATCACTCGTCCGTTTCCTCTGCCAGACGTTTCAATGTTTCTAGAGACATGCTTCTCATACCAAGCTTATCGATCAAGAAGTTAAATCTCTCTCGAGGCAACGGTTTAGTAAAGATGTCAGCCAGTTGGTATTCAATCCGGACAAAATATAGCTCTACGATTCCATTCTCCACTTGCTCCTTTATGAAATGGTAGCGAATATCGATGTGCTTAGCTCTTGAATGTTGAACATTGTTGCAGCATAAAGCAATTGCACTCTTCTTGTCGCAGTATAGAGGAATCTTATTGAATTTAAATCCATAGTCTGTTAGTTGTGAACGCTTACAAGCGGTGAAACGGATCTTTCGATACCTTAACGGAACCATTAACATGGGACTATGGTACTCGAAGGATACCGATATGTCACTCACAGCTTATGCAGATGCCGATCACACGGGGTGTCAGGACACTAGACGTAGTACATCGGGAAGCGCTCAGTTCTTAGGTGACAACCTTGTTAGCTGGTCGTCAAAGAAGCAAAAGAGCACTGCTATCTCGAGTACAGAGGCTGAATATATTACCTTGTCTGGATGTTGCTCACAAATCCTATGGATGCGTTCATAACTAACAGACTATGGTTTTAAATTCAATATGATTCCTCTGTACTGCGACAACAAGAGTGCGATTGCTTTATGCTGCAACAATGTTCAACATTCAAGAGTTAAGCACATCGATATTCGCTACCATTTCATAAAGGAGCAAGTAGAGAATGGAATCGTGGAACTATACTTTGTTCGGACTGAATACCAACTGGCTGACATCTTTACTAAACCATTGCCTCGAGAGAGATTTAACTTCTTGATCGATAAGCTTGGTATGAGAAGCATGTCTCCAGAAACGTTGAAACGTCTGGCAGAGGAAACGGACGAGTGATGGTGGTAACTCATATCCTGTATATATGTACATATGAAAACATAAAAAATCCAAAAAGATTTTCCTTTTATAAAATTTTACAAAAACAAAAGAAAAAATTAAAAAATCAGAAAAATATAAAAATATGTATCTCTGGCATGTCTTCTGAAAATCGATAACATTTACGGCCTTAGAAATGTCATTCAATAATGATACGAGGCTGTAAATGAAGTTCGAGCAGAAGTTTCAAAAGCTTTCAAAACATGCCAAAATGGCTTGCTATTATTTCAGATAGCAACCCGGTCATCATCTTAAAGGCAAGTATTCCGTCAAAAAGGAGACTTGACCTCTCAACGGGAATTTATTCTCGGGCATGGTCTACTTTATGACCATGCAAAGGCTTGTGATTACTTTGCATCACAACCCGTGCTTCTTATATTCCGTAAGTGTACGTGTCAGTGCGCTTATGTGTCAAAATAAGAGAAATCTTATTTTCTTGGGTGTTGATTTTCAAAATATAAACATTAATTCATCAGAAAATGATTTTCAAGTACATTTGACCATCAACTCAAACCATGACACACAACCTCTTTTAACTAAAAACGGTCATTGTTTGAGGAGAATACTGTCAAATATCTCTTCATAAAATCAGTTTATGATAAAGTGAAAAGGTTTTAGCATAACTAGTTAACAATTACAGGGGATTAATTAAGTTTTATCTTATGTGAGCCATAAATTGTTTATATGTTTATGCCTTTAGGTGAGTATATGTGCAAAATATAAGTTTCTATGTATGCGTTTATAAAACAATTAGGGACTAAATGTGCCATTTGTTAAACGTAAAATACCTATTAGGACTTATATATAACAAATGCATAGGATATTAAACTAGAGGGGGCAAAAGTGTCAAAAACAAAATTCATTTTATAACCCTTTCACCCACCCCGTTTTTTCACATACAAGCACACACTTAGTAAAATTATTCCCTCCTCCCAACCCATTCGAAATTGCCAACTCTTATTCTCCATTTCTAGTGATTATCAAGCGAAAGGTATAACTTGAAACTCGTTCCTCACTTCCTAAACTACATATATCTCAAAGGAATTAAAGTTTCATCCACGATTGATCTCGAAAACCCTAAATCTTGAATTAGCGTTAGTCAAAATCAAAAGTGATTAAAATCTCAAATTGAATGAGGGCTTTTGTTTTTTTAGGTGTGTAAAACACTCGCTTAAAACAGTTTATTGATTGGTTAACATATGCTTAAGATTTGGTTAATTCTTGTTCTCAAATTTTAGGAGCATAGGGAAATAAGGAAAATATAAGTGGATTTTGTGTAAGAATGTGGTCTTATGTATTCTTGAATGTGTTTGAACCTTTAAACCTCATCCTTGTTTGTAGTTTCTTGTACGAATGCATTAAAATTAATAAATATGTTTGTGTTTGATCATTCTTGATGATTCTGTGGCTAAATGTTGTTATTAATGAACCTAAGTGTTATACATCTGTTAAGTATGCTATTTGAACACTTCTTGATACTTAAAATTTCATGTTTGTGAATAAAATATGTTTGAAGGCGAGTTGTCACCTGCCTGTGTAAGGCGAGTTAACAACGCCTTCAGAAGGCGAGTTAACAACTTTCTTTAGAAGGCGAGTTAACAACACCTTCACGAGGTGAGTTAACAACTCCCTTCAGAAGGCGAGTTAAAAACTTAGCCTCACGAGGCGATTTAGCAATCTCATTTAAGAGGCGAATTGTCATCATGATTAAGAAGGCGAGTTAACAATTCTATGTAGGAGGCGGTTTATCAGTCCTCTATAGGAGGCGATTTAACAACCCTACTTAGGAGTCGAATTAACAACCCTCAATAGGAGGCGAGTTATCAATGAATTTTAAGGATTCTTTAGATTAAATTTTTTTCTAAAGGCAATTTAAACTCAAGTTAGATAGCTAATTAAAATTAGTTAATTACGCAACATAAACAAGTTAAGTATGCTATATAACAAGGTTCAACAAGAATATCTTAACATGTCTTAGGTACCTGATTCTCTACAAGTTAGTTTGAATAGGATTCCAAAAAGCACTATTTCAGTTGTCTTAATGCCTTTCACATTATGCCCAATTAAGTTGCCATTCAGATGATTAAATCTTAATTAAACATGTTAAATTCCTTAATAAGCCTTATCATTAAAATGATATCACAACATGAATCAAGCTTAAGTATTCAATAGTCAAAGGCCTTATAGTGTGTTATATATAAAATTAGTTATATGTATAAACTGTATTGGTCAATTCTTAGCAGAATCATAAATACCACTCAAGCTCAACAGAAAGCGCTTGATAATGCTCTTGTTGCCCCGACGGACCGTCATGAGTTCGGGAAATGCAACATGAGACTCAAAACAGGCATTAAACCAAAAGAAGCTACATTTTAAGTGGTGATGGATGCTCTTGCACTCACTCCTCTCTACGAAGCTTTCCTAATTACTACAGATGTTCTTGGTATTTATATGCAAGAATTTTGGTCTATAGTTTCCATTCATAAGTCATCCATCAGATTCACGATAAACAAGAAGAAAGTCTCTTTCGATGTTGATATGTTCTGAGAAATTCTCCAGTTTTGCCCTAAAATTCCAGGACAAAAGTTTGAAGACCTCCCACTAGAACATGATATTCTCTCTTTCATTAGAGATCTTGGGCACTCTGGAGATATCATTTATCTCACTGATGTGAATGTTGACTACTTACATCAACCATGGAGTGCATTTTCTACCTTCATCAACAAGTGCTTAAGTGGCAAAGAAACTGGAATAGACAATATTCGTCTGTCTCGTGCTCAAATCCTCTAGGGTATGTTCCATAAGAAGAATATCGATTATGTGTATCTACTCTGGGAAGATTTCCTATTCCAGATTGAAAACAAATATGCCAAGAAGACAAACAAGATGTCATATCCTAGATTCACAAAGATCATAATTGATTACTTCATGTCAAAGGATCAGTCTATTTTGAGGAGAAACAAAATGTTTTGGCACACTGATCGAGATGACACCATGTTTACTTCTATGAGATGTATCTCCAGACATGAATAGACTCAAGTATATGGTACCATTCTCCCAAAGGAACTAACAAACCAAGCAACGTTGGAATCCAATGCTTACAAGACATACTAAGCTTTTTCCTCTGGAGAGAAAGCTCCAAAACCAAAGTACGTTCGCAAGAAAGCTGATCATGACACATCACCCAAGCAAAAACCTTTTCAAGCTACTAAAGGTCCCAGAATCAAGTCTAAAGCTAAGGTGGCTAAATATGACAAGAAGAAGCAACCTGCAAAGAAGCCAAAAGCCAAAGGATTAGCTGTATTATCTGAGGTTGCATTAACTGAAGCTGAACAACTAAAGTTGGCTACCAAAAGAAGCAAGACACAATTTTACAGTTCTCACGCAAGTGGCTCAGGTGATGGAGTTGACACTCAGTCAAAGGTTCTTGATGAGCAGCAACAAAAGACTTCTGGTACAGATGAAGGAACTGGTACTAAACCAGGGGTTCCCGATGTACCTATATATGAATCTGAAAGTAAGAAAGAGTCTTGGGGTGACAGTGAAGATGAAGATGAAGATGATGAAAATGATTCTAATGATATAAGTGATGACACGAATGACGATGATGAAGAGACTGATAGTGATAGAACTAAGTCAGACAGAATCAAGATTCCTATTCTCGATCAGTCTACCATTAAATACTATGAAGGAGAAGAAGAAAAGCTTGATGATGAAGAAATGATGAATGACGATGAAGACGATGAGGTCACTAAGGAGTTTTATGAAGATGTGAATGTGAATTTAGGAAATAAAGACACTAAAATGACTAATGCTGATCAAGGAGCCCTAGAACAACAAAATGTTCCTCAAGAATCACGATTTGAGCAAGTAGAGGAAGACGCTCATGTGACCCTTACTCCGGTCCTTGATACACAAAAGGCTGATGAACCTATATAAAGTTCTTTTGTTTCCTCCGATTTTACAAGCAAGCTCCTAAATCTTGAGAATCCATCTCCAGCGGACAATGAGATTGCTTCATTGATGGAAACCTCAGATCGTCATGCAACGGCAGTTCCTAAATTCACATCCGGTTTCACTATAACTATTCCTCCACCACCTCCGTTATTCAATCCTCTTCTACAACAAGCAACACCGACTCCAACACCAACAACTTCTGAAGCTACAACCTTATTTCCTTCTCTTCCAGAATTTGCTTATGTTTTCAAATTCAATGAAAGAGTCACTAACCTGGAAAAAGATCTGTCAGAGATAAAGCAAGTTGACCAGTATGCTCAAGCTCTCTCCTCCATTCCTGCTATAGTTGATCGTTACATAGATAACAAACTTGGAGAAGCAATCAACAAGGCCATTCAAGCACATAATTTTAACTGTAGAGAAGAAGCTCAAGCTGAGAAAAGGGAGTATATAGAACTCGTTGACTTAACGGTGAGGACGATTATCAAAGAGGAAGTCAATGCTCAACTACCTCAGATTCTTCCTCAAGCGATCTCAGATGTTGCAACTCTTGTTATTGAGAAAAATGTCATTGTGTCTTTAGAAGATGTTGTCTTGACAAGGTCTTCATCTTAACCACAGTCTTTGTATGAGGCAGCTGCAACACTCTTCGAGTTTGAACTCACAAAGATCCTCATAGACAAGATGGAGAAGAACAAGTCATATGACATAGCTGACCATAAAAGGGAACTTTATGTTGCATTGGTTAAATCTTATCAAATTGACAAAGATCTATTTGATTCATATGGTGAAGTCTTTTCATTAAAGAGGATTCGAGACGACCGAGACAAAGATCGAGACCCCTCCGCTGGATTAGACCGAGGGACAAAAAGAAGGAAATCAAGTAAATATGTTGTATCTTCCAGAGATTCAAGGTTAAAGGAAAAGAAATCTTCAAGCACCTCTAAAGATGCCTCCTAATCTTAACACAAGTCTTCCTGCAAGTCTGCCCATGCAAAGGAGCCAAGTCATACTGTTGAAGACTCAGGCATGCAACAAGATCAAGAGTTCGTCATGGGAGAGAATGATGAACAACCCGCTGACAAGGAGGTTACTAAAGTCGACTGGTTTAAGAAACCTGAGCGACCTCCAACTCCTAATCCTGATTGGAGTAAGAGACAACATGTTGACTTCTGACCTCCTTAGACCTGGATAAGTCAAGTTGCGCGTGCTAAAGAACCTCCCACTTCATTTGATGAGCTCAATGTTACTTCATTTGATTTCTCTGCATTTGTGATGAATCGGCTTAAAATTCCAAATCTGACTCAAGAAATTCTGGTTGGACCGACATTCAACCTGCTCAAAGGCACTTGCAAGAGTATTACGGAATTAGAGTATCATTTTGAAGAATGTTTGTTAGTCGTGTCTTTATTAAAGTGATGGTCATTAAATATTCCCGAGCCTTGTATAAGAAAAACTTAGTTTACAGGAATTTATCTAAGCTAATTGGGCCTAGGTGTCGGACTTAAGTCCATTAGTAATAGGTCCGGCCCAAAGTCAAGCCCAACAACCCAAGAAGGGTTCTATCTCTTGTAACTATAAAAGGCCCTCTACAAGTGTGGAGAGGGTGTTGCTTCTCATTTTCTTTTCTTAGTACAAGTAACCGTCTCATTTTTCTCTCTTTGTCTTTCTCTCTCTAAAATATTTTTCTTATTTTTGTGTTCATGGTGATGAAATGATACATGTAACATGTGGTATCAAGAGCCAAAGTTGGGTTTAGTGATAACTTGTGGTTATTTGGTTTAGCTTATTTTTATTTTTGGCTTATTTTTCAATCGGATTGTTTTTTTTCTTGTTTTATTTCAAAAATCACTTTCGTGGGCTTACAAGTCTATTTTTTTCTCTTGTTATTTTCATCTTATTCGAGGTATACGGGGCTTAAAAGCATACGATTTTTTTGTTTTTCTCAAAAATCTTAAAGTTTTCTTGCTTATCTTTCGCACGGTTTGAACTCAAGGTGTAAAGAAAAGTTTGAGTTTTTGTTGATTATTATTCGTGGCTTTTTGTGGCTTTAAGAGCTTATTACAAGCTTTTTGTTGGCTTATTTTCTTTATGTGGTCACGGTTAGAACTCAAGGACGTTTTTGTTGGTTTATGTAAAAGACAAGAACAAGGACCACACAAAGGACGGTGTACGTTTTTGTTCCATTGGACGATCTATATGTTCTTTGTAAGGCGATCTATACAACACTTATAAGACGATCTATACAACACTCGTTAGGCTATCTACACATTTCATAATAGGCGTAGGATACAATTGGGTTTAAGCGATAACACAATGGCGTAAGATATAACAAAAAATTGGGGCGAAAGTATACATTTTGTAAGGCGCACTATACGTTTATTCAAGTTGGGCGATTTATCCATCGTGAAAGTAGTCGACTTAATACACAACAAACCGAGGGTGTTTTATACGTAACAAACTAGGGCGAGTCTTACATTTTGTACAGTTCGATGATTTATACGTGTAACAAAGGTGTATTATACATACCTCAATAGGCAAACTAACATGTTAAATACATCGGAGAAGTTTATACAAATTCATACAAAGTTTGTTTGAGGCATTTCGCTTGTTTTTCGGGTTTTTCGGGTCGAGTAAACGTTATCGTGATCTCTAAACCTATACCATCTCGATCGCGTCCTTTGTAGAATCATCGTGGTGTAATTATTTCTTGTCCGTCCGATAAAGAAACCGAGCGCCAGTACAAAGAGGAAAAAGCACAGATAGTGTATATCACTTAAAAAAGAAAGTGACCAACTATTTGAGGGAAATACATTTATTAATTAACTAGATAGCAAAATTAACAACTTTAGGTCCTATAATTATAAGTGAAACTCACATCCGTCCCTTAGTTTTATTATTAACCCTCTTTGTTAAATCAGTTTTTCACCGTTAGTCCTTATTCCTTTATAACAACCTGTCTGTCCTCCAAATTGAATCGTGATTGCTCCGTTAGTCCTTATTTGAGTTTTAATCAACCGATACTCATTTTAAGTTCAAAGTTTGTGCACCATTCATCATTTTTAACTCATTTTCGTCAACAAAAGCTTATGATTTCAACAACGATTTCAACCACAATTAATCATTGTTTCACGGTTTCTTCTTGATTTTGTAAAATCCCGCGAAAGATTCAATTCTTTTCTCGGTTTAAATCTAAGATTTGTAAAATCCCGTGAACGTTAATTGGTTTCAATCCACAACAATAATCACTTTACCCACTTAAGATCCTTGTTTATCATTTCACATCATCTTTGCAATGTCGACTCAACAAGACATTTATGTAGCCATTTTTGAAAACCGCCCTCCTATGCTTAACAAAGAGAACTATGTCCATGAGTCATCACGACTTCTCTCTGGTATGCTAAAGCAGAACCAAATGGGAAAGTTAATCTACAATTCCATTATAAATGGTCCTTATGTCAGACGAATGATTCCTGAACCAGGTGACGCAAATCGTGTGGTTCCTGTCAATGAAACCTTTCATGAACAGACAGATGATGAACTCACTGAGAAGGAGCTTAAACAGGTAGAAGCCGATGATCAATCCATTTACACTATTCTTCTACGGTCATACGTGAAGACATCAATGTGCTGTTAATAGTTGTGAAACTGCTCAAAGAAATCGATTTACACTTTTCCACAAATATGAAAGGTTCAGAATATCAGAATTCAAGAGAAAAAATGGCCAAGTGTTTAATGAATGAAAGGTTTTTACTCCTACTGATGGCTAATCGATTGAGTCATACTATCAGCGTTTCTGAAAGATGATGAGATGATTTCAAGAGGCAACAAACACTTTCCATAAAAGATTGCCAGTAATCACACTCCCAAAACAACTATAACCAGAATGAAGTTGACATGTTACCATTGATCATTAAACAAAGGACTTGCATACGGCGATTACAATCAGGTTGTATTAATACTATGAAGTTACAATCAAAAGGAGGTAGATGATCTAAGACTTAACAATCAAGAACACATATACCGCTAGCACCTACATGGCAAATTCCCCAACAATCCTTTCAATCTCCATGTTTCACCAAGATCCACATCACCAAGTACCTACATTCAAAGACCACACCCATCAAACAATAACTATAACCACCACCGATCATTCAACCAGAAACTACATGCAACAACCAATGCCAAATCCTGAAGACATTACAGATCCCACAACCACAATGAACATGGCACTTGTTCTAATGGCTAAGGCATTCAAACTAAACTGCTCAACACCAACCAACAATAACCAGAGAATTTCATCAAACACTCATAATAAGCATATTGCTCAACCGAGTATGAATATGGGTCAAGATAGACAGATGCAGATGGTTGGAGGAACTTGTGGGAAACATTTTATACAGTATTTATGCATAAAGTTTGAGAATACAGAATGGGTATAAAATGCAGTACAGAATGTCGGGAATCAGGTTTTCAGAATGGCAGACACAAAATCGAGATGTTCATAATGATGGAAATCAGAATGGCTAATTGTTGGACTAGAATTGCTAAATCAGCAATCCGAATAGAATGGTAATGTTATAGCAGCGGGCTGAGGGTAATGCGATAGGGATTAATGGTAATCATATAAGGATGTTACAACTGCAGAGTATTGTGTCACATGCTATGAAAACTGCACATTAACCAAGTAGAAAGATCTACTTATCTTCAGACTCGGTTATTGATTTCTCAAAAGGAAGAAGCAGGAATCTAACTCTAAGCTGAAGAGTTTGATTTGATGGCTGCTGTAGCAGATCTTGATGAGATTGAGGAAGTTAATGCAAACTGCATTTTGATGGCTAATTTGCAGCAAGCATCGACATCAGGTACTAAGACTGGCAGGGCTCCCGTCTATGATTCAGACGGATCAATTGAGGTACTCCATTATGAAAATTGCTATAATAATGATATATTCAATATGTTCACTCAAGAGGAGTAGTATACTGAGCTACTCGAGCCTATTCCTGAACCACACCAAGTACAACAGAATGATAATAATATTATTTCTAAGGTTTCTAGTATGGAACAAAGTGGGGGAACAGTAGATCAACATCCTGCAACTATTGAGGAAACCCTTCATACTTGAATATTATATAATAATTTGGCAATAGAAGTGAAAATGTCAACTCGGTCAATCGCTGAATTAAAGAAACCAAATGGCTGATTGACCACTGAGCTTGTTAGATATAAAAATCAAAAAAGTATTTGAAATAGTCAAGAAAAAATCTGACAAACTTGAAAGATGGCTATCAAAGTCTTTTTTAAATCAAGAAAATGTTCTTACTAAAAATATAAATGGCACTTCACTTAAGTTCTGGTAAACAAATAACACCTTTTGAATGAGAAATTTCAAATTTACATAAAAGCTTTCAAAGGAAAAATCAACTGTGTTCTACTCTTCTCTAAGAAAAGAACAAAGTTAAGTCAGATTTCAAAATACCGAAGACTAGCTTCTCTGATAATACATTCAACTTGAGAATAAGATAAATGAATTAAGATAAAATTTTTGTTAAAATGGGTCAATCGATTCAAACGATGCACGTGCTTTCACCTAAGCCAGACACGTTTTACCACACAGAACAGAAAATGGCTTTGGGTTATCAAAATCCTTTTTATCTCAAGCAAGCTCAATGGAAACAACAGAGTTTGTGTAATGGCAAACTTCTATTAGAAAAGCATGATCCTCCTGCTGTGTATGATTCAGAGGAGACACTGGAACTTGCTCAAGAGAGTCACTTAAAAATAAAACAATTGAACAAAGAAATAAAACCGGCAAATTATGCAAAGATTAATCATCTTTCGGGGGGTTTTATTTCTCAAATGGCCAAGTCACGTAAAGATTTATATTTTTCAAATACTTCTAAAATGGCCAATGTTTCTTAATCAAGTTCAATACTAAATGAAGAGTTTTCGGATGATACTACACCAAGTGTTGAACAAAAATTTCTAAATGAGGTAAAAAGCACCATTGTGACTCTTCAACGTGTTGTCAAACAAAAATTGACTTTAGATATACACAATTAGTCATCTTCTGTTCACCAAGAGATTCACAAAATTGTAAAAGATGAAATTTTCCCTATCGTTAATCAAGTTGACGCTAGAGTGCAAAACTTTGAAATACAATGTTTGAAAGAAGCAGCTAAATTTGTTCGAGACTTCAAATCTCTTAAAAAATAAGCTGATGAATCTCTTGCTAAGCACAAGGCATTGGAATGGGAAATTGAGCGTCTCTTGAGAGCAATTTTCAGTCAGGATATTATGTCTATTATGCATAGTAATTCTGTTGTAGATACATTAAATTTCCAAATTGAGCTTGATCGTACGAAAGAACGTTTTGAAAATCGTATCATTAAAAAGGAGAATGAATATGCTAAACTTTGGAATGATTGGTATAACAAATGTGAAGAATGCAAATATGACAAAATTTCATACGATAAAGCTTATAATAACATGCAACAAAAGATCAAACGGTTGCAAGCTCGGTTGGGAGATCTCAAGGGAAAATGTAAGGATACTCCAGGTGTATTGGATACCTTTGAACCATTGTCTCAGAAACTTGAGAATGAGAACGTGGAATTAGAGTTTCAGATTAGGAATTATGCAAAAGAAAATGCTCATCTTAAGACTGCATACCAGAACATGTTTGACTCTATCAATGTGACTCGAACTCAAACCAAAACTATAATTGACACTTTGCAAATCAAATTACATGATATAATTTATGAAAATACCAAGCTAAGAGCACAGTTATGTGATAAGGTTTCTGAACAAAAGGACATCACCAAAGGTACGAGTCTGAATACTCAGTTTTGTAAGGAATCAATCTTGGGAAAACCACCTTCTTCCTTTGGACCAAAACTCTATCCTGTAACTCCTTTTCCAAAATCTAAGGGTCTTCCCAAGATCGATGAGACACATGTTTTGTCAAAACCAGTCACTTCAAACTTGGCACCCACACCACAAGAATCAAAAGTTATGAAAAATGTCAACGTGATTGCCCCTAGAATGTTTAGGATTAATCCTCTCAATACTTCTAGGGAAGGAAAGTTTGTGTCTAACAAACCCATCAATGCAAGCGTTAGGATAAATCCGATCACTATTTCACAACCTCATGTCATCACTAAGAAAGATGCTAATTCTGACTCAAATGGTTTGTCTTCTACAAGAACAAACAGCACTACTAAGAACAGAAGGCCACATCCTAGGAGCAATACAAAGAATGATAAGGTCCCTTATGCATCTAAGAGTAGTTGCATCAAGAATAAATAAGTTGAAGTAGAAGAACATCATAAGAATTTACTGCTTTATAGGAAAAAGAAACATATGTCATCTGAATGTAATAACATTAAGCTTGCTATTCGGAATGCTAAAACTGAAGTTGTTTATGCTATGTGTAAGAAATGTTTAATTACTGCTAATCATGATGTCTGTGTACTTAATTATGTGAATGGCATGAACTCTCGTGGTAAGACACAAAAGGAAAATGTTTCACACACTAAAAATCAAAAGAAACATAAGCCAGCGGTTAAGAAACCTAGGAAAGTAGATTCCAGAGAAAGACTTGCTTCACCTACACCTAGTGAACCTGGTATTTGTTGTAGGTGGTCACCAACTGGAATATTTTTTGACTATAATGGCAAGATAATCTGACAATTGTAATGGTGATAATACATGTACTTCTAACCCTACGGAACCTTCTAGCAAACGGTTTCCAAATCCCACTTCCTTTCTTGGTAGGTTACCTAGATTTGTTTATGGTGTGTCGACTCGGGTTGTTCTAAGCATATGATCGGGAATCTAAAGCTTCTCATCAATTTCGTCTGGAAGTTTTTGGGAACTGTTCGCTTTGGAAATGATCATGTTGCTACAGTTATAGGTTTCGGTGATCTTTAATGGGGAAATATTTTGATCACCAGGGTTTATTTCGTTGAGGGCTTAGGACACAACCTGTTCTCGGTTGGGCGGTTTTGTGATTTAGATTTAGAGGTCGCTTTTAGAAGAAACACCTGTTTTGTTAGAAATCTTAAAGGAGTTGATTTGTTAAAAGGAAATCGCGCAACTAACCTTTTTACCATCAATCTCCATAAAATGGCCTCTACTTCTCCAATTTGCCTCATGGCTCGTGTTACTTCTACCAAGTCATGGTTAATGCATCAACGGTTATCCCACCTCAACTTTGACACCATAAATGATCTTGCCAGAAACGATCTTGTCACCAGTCTTCCAAAGTTCAAATATCATAAAGAACATCTGTGTCCCTCATGTGAGCAAGGAAAAAAGCAAAAGGGCATCTCACCCGCCCAAACCCATTCCAAATTCTATACACCTTCTTCATATGGATTTATGTGGTCCAATGAGAATCGCTAGCATCAATGGAAAGCGGTATGTTCTGGTGATTTTGGATGACTACTCTCCTTACACTTGGGTAATCTTTCTCAGATCAAAAGATGAAGCACCAGAGGAGATTAAAACCTTTCTCAAGAAAATTATAGTTCTACTACAAGCTCCAGTCATTATTGTAAGAACCGACAATGGTACAGAATTTAAGAACCCAGTGCTTCAATACTTTAATAGTGTTGGCATCTCTCACCAAGCATCTTCTGTTCGTACCCCTCAACAAAACGGAGTAGTGGAACGAAGAAACCGCACACTAGTGGAAGCTGCTAGAACAATGTTGATTTTTTCACGTGCACCGTTATTCTTATGGGCTGAAGCGATTGCTACTGCGTGCTACACTCAAAACTGCTCCATTATTTACTGTCAATTTAACAAAACATCATACGAGCTTATTAACAACAGCAAACCGAATATCTCTTTTCTACATGTATTTGAGGCTCTCTGTTATCCCAAGAATGACCATGAAGATATTAGGAAGCTTGGTGCAAAAGGTGATATTGGCTTCTTTATTTGCTACTTTGCTAATTCCTGTGCTTACAGAGTCTACAAACGAAGGACAAAGAAAATCATGGAGACAATGAATGTGACATTTGATGAGCTTTCAACTATAGCTTTTGAACATAGCAGTTTAAAACTCGGGCTTCAAAGTATGACTTCTGGACAGATCAGTTCAGGAATCGATCTTACTTATGCTCCGTCAACAATAACAACTCAACGACCAATTGAAGGTGAATTGGATTTACTGTTCGAAGCTATGTATGATAATCATATTGGTGGTCAACTATCAGCTACTCTGAGAACTTTTCCGGCTGCTCAAGTACCTCAAGTTCTTCAGACTCCAACGGCAACTACAACAACAACAGACACCGCACCAACACAAACAAATTCATCCTTCCAAGCACTTCACAGAATGTTGACGAGCTCAAAACACAACAACAATATGTTCAGCATCAACCTGCAACAATTGCTGATAATCTTCTGAATGTTATGTTTGATGATAATACGTTTGTAAATCCTTTTGTTACTACATCCACAAGTGATGCAGAATCATCATCTCCGTAATATGTGGATCCATCAAACATGCATACGTTTTACCAACCATACCCTCATGAATATTAATGGACTAAGGATCACCCTCTTGAACAAGTGATTAGAGAACCCTCACGGCCAGTTTTGACAAGGAATCAACTCCGATCGGATGGTGACATGTGCATGTATGTATTAACGATGAGCACCATGGAACCAAAGAATGTCAAAGAGGCTATGACTGACCCTGCATGGATTGAATCAATGTAAAAAGAGCTTTTTCAGTTTAAAAGGCTTGATGTATGGGTGTTAGTTCCTCCTTCGGATAACATAAAACCCCTTACTTTAAAATGGTTATTCAAAAACAAGCATGATGAAGAGAACATGGTCATCCGAAACAAGACTCGTCTGGTTATGAGAGGGTACCGCCAAGAGGAAGGAATAGATTTCGAAGAATCCTTCACTCCGGTTGCTAGAATGGAAGCTATCAGGATATTTTTGGCATATGCTACACACAAATCGTTCACTGTGTTTCAAATGGACGTGAAAACTACTTTCTTGCATGGTACGTTAAAAGAAGACGTGTACGTGTGCCAACCTGAAGGTTTCATCGATGTTGATCATCCAAGCCATGTCTACAAGTTAAAGAAGGCGCTATATGGGTTAAAGCAAGCACCAAGGATATGTTACGACAAATTGTCAACGTTTCTCCTACATAATCACTTCTTTAAAGGCACCATTTATCCAACGTTGTTTATAAGATGCTTCAACGATGATATCTTAGTGGTACAAGTCTATGTTGATGATATTATCTTTGGTTCTACACACCCTAGGTATACCCAACTATTTTCTGACCTTATGAAAAGCCGCTTTGAAATGTAAATGATGGGGGAAATGACGTTTTTTCTTGGTTTACAGGTTAACTAATCCCTCGTGGCATCTTCATAAACCAGTCCAACTACGTGTTAGAAATCCTTAAAAATATGGAATGGAAACTTGTGATTCTGTTAGAACTCCAATGGAGATCAAAGACAAACTTGACCTAGATCAAAATTGGTCCCTAGTCGATGCAACGAAATATCATAGCATGATTGGTGCCTTAATGTATCTTACGTCTAGTAGACCGGACATTGTACATGCTACTTATTTATGTGCTCGGTACCAGGCTAAGCCAACCGAGAAGCA